>BSBM01000407.1:9567500-9780000 GCA_027924585.1 Larix kaempferi
ACAAGCGACGAAGTTAGAGAGGCGTTGAGTGGAGGATTGACAATGGAAGAAGCAAATGTTATGGAGACTATCCAAGAGAATAAAAGACAAGGGGCTCCTATGGAAATGATGGAGCGTCTTGGTGATGTTGTACATGCTCCAGTTCCAACACCCTTAACTCCATTAGCAACTGCATGCTGAAGAACTCCGAGATGTATACAAGTTGATGAAACTCTCATTAGTTCACTTGAAGGTACATTGTCTAAACATTCTATTTCTTATCAAACTCGACAAATACATGATAAATTTTTTGATTCTAAATGTGACGGGGACAAGTGCAAATTATTTTTATCGTTCTTGAAATCTAGGCATATGACTATTGTTAGAAGAACATTAGGGATAAAGATGGCCAAAAAGTTAGAACCAAGTTGTCATATTGTTAAAATTTTAGTAGATGCATTTAGTACAATTGGAAAGAAATCTCGCTCAAAGGATCGCAAAGCGGTTTGTCATGTGTTGTCACAATCAATCGTTAACAAAAGCACTAGGGCATTTCGTTTTCTTAAAACTACATCCAAAATTGTTAATTTGAATGTGAAGACACTTCATAGGTATTTTGTTAGAAGAGAACAACTTGAAACCCGTCAAACAGATGTTTGGGTCTTCATTGGCAGGTTGCCACGCTCTGATATGAAGCTCATTGATGCAATAAAGGGATTAGTGCAAGTCTTTTGGCATGACAACACTAGACCTTCTTCCAACCAAAAAGATGTAATAAAATTGAGAAGGGGTTCAAAGGATCGTGAACCACACATTAAACATTTTCTTGATATGACACAAACATAATTATATGAGAGATTTAGGAATGAACATAATGAACTTGACTTGGTCCAAAGATCCTTTGAGAAATGCAAAGCATGGTATGTTAAAATAAACACAATTTGTAACACATGTTGTCGATACCACATTGAGTATGGTTACTATTATGACACATATACATATATTTTTCGTGTATTTCATAACACTCTTGTGCAGGAATTCTCAGCTACATTGACACCGATTCCATGTAGATACTTTATTCATAGCATTTTGTGTAGCAGGCCAAACGATTACACATTTTGCCAAAAAACTTGCATAGATGGGACATGCCCAGGGTGTAGTGGATTCACATTATTGGAAAAATGCATACATGTGAGCGATGAGCATGAACTTGGGAGGAAGGAGTTGAACTTGTAGTCATTCAAATATGTCATGTATGATATTGATGGAGGGAACGAAAGAAAAAAAATACAATTTGTCACTTCTCAGGTTAGTAATGAGCTATTGGATACTATTTTGTCTTCAACTTGCAATTTCATATGTAACAATCTATTGATATAATGTCTTTATTGTTGATCTACCAGGTACGGGTTTGCAACTTCATGGAGGAATTCTTTGAAAAGACACAACATTATGTAAATCATGTGCATGTGGCTCATTGGAAAGATGAGCAGTTTAGATCGTGCAGGGATACATTTCCTATTGGGACTATCTTGTTAGTGGTCAATTTTCTGGAAAACTACACTCTTCAACCGCAAAATGAGATTTTGAGTCAATACTATCACTCAGACCAGGTCAACATAATGGTCCATATCACCTATAGACATGGGATATATAGTACTAAAGACAACATGGTTATATTGAAGGAGTAACACTTCTAAATAAGTGATGACAGGTGTCACAACTTGGCTTTTGTACAACACAGCTTTCAAATGTGTTACACTCACTTGAAGGATAACATTATACATATGGAACAACATTGGATTTGGTCTGACGGTTATGCAGGGAAATTAAAAAATGCTTGTGTCTTCCAATGGTTGTGTATGCTCCACAAAAGGCACAAGGTGCCACATATTTGGAACTATTTTGAGACCGGACATGGAAAAGGTGAACACGATGGAGCAGGTGCGTGCATAAAGACTGCATTACGTAGGAAAGAAATGAATTTCACAGATAAACATGTCATCCAAAATGCAAAAACCATCATTGAATGGTGTGCCTCAGTCATGGGGGAGGGAGCAAGAAGGTAGGAAGATCACTCAACCAGGAAAGCACATGTACATAGATATTTTTGGGAGGTGGTGGATGTACATCATTCACAGTTATATGAGTGCAAGACCATCCAAGGAAATCATGCATTTCATTCAGTTAGAACGTCGGGAAATGCTATACTTGAAATGTGGACAAGGAAACTGTCATGTTTTTGTTCTCCATGCAGTAGTGGTGAATGGGATGAATGTGAATCCATAGACTGGGTTGATAGCTAGCACCGTGTATCACTCCCCATTGGTCGACGGATAGCTACAAAATTATCCCATTTGGAGGAGGACCAATCAAGTATTTCACCAGACTATGACCACATATCAGATCTCGTACAACCAGGTTCGATTAATAATTTTATATTTTTGACAACTAGTCATCTAATTAGCTGTGTATTTTTTTGATATTTTTGACAACTAGTTGTGTCTAATTAGTTAACTGAAACGTTGGAACTATATTTTCTCCAGGGCACATATACACAGTGGTTTCCACACAAGGCAATGCATGGTGCACCGACTATTGGCTGGCACTTTGCATAGAGGGGAAGCAAACGCTAAATGTACCATTACGGGACTCTGAGGCCAATTATTTTCCGATTGGGTCAATGGTTATAAAGGGAGAATATTTGAACCAGGTATCCCACTCATAAGCTAGAAAAGGGTATACATATGCAGATTATATACCAGGTGAGATTGTATACCATTATACAAACTTAGTTATTGGCACAAACCTCCAGCTTCAAACAATGGCAAGGAAGAACTCATCAAAGGCATGATACTTATTGCCTTATTCTGAGCACCATAGGTTGAAGGAAACCATTGCTATTGGAGGTGATACTGATGGTCTATTTGAATGACCATAGGTGGGTAATCTGGTACGCGGTTTGCTTGTTTTATTGTGTACTATGTTATAGGTATGTGGTGTACATGTATGCTATGATTTTGTTTCGTGGTCTCATTGAGTATTGACATTAATATTTTGACTATTGCAGCCATACATTGATAGCTTGATAGATTCATAAATTGCAAAGACTTGGTACAACTTGATAAATTACACAAGTTTCGTAATCATCATAATCATCATGATCGTCATCTTCATCACCACCACCACCACCACCATCATAATCATCATCATCATCATCATCATCATCAACATCTTCATCATCCTCACCACTACCATCATGATCATCATCCCAATCATTATCATGGTAAACCATCATCATCATCATCATAATCATCATCATCATCATCCTCAAAATATTCATCCTCATCTGCACCATCACCATGATCATCATCTTCATCACCACCACCACCACCACCATCATCATCCTCATCACCATCTTCATCATCATCATTAACTATAACTCTAACCCTAATTCAATTTCCTTCTATAACTCTAACCCTAACCCTCACCCAAACCCTAGTACTAAACTATCTTCTTCATCATCACCATCACCATCAACACCACCATCACCATCATCATCAACATCTTCATCATCATCACCATCATCATCTTCATAACCATCACCATCATCATTGCCATGTCTAGGTTCCTCATCAACATCTCAATCATCACATCTTCTTCGTCGTCATCATCATCATCTTCATTGCCATCACCATCATCATCAACATCTTCATCATCATCACCATATTCATCATCATCACTAACTATAACTATAACCCTAATTCAATTTCCTTCTATAACTCTAATTTCCTTCATCATCATCACTCTAGCTATACCTACCCGGTCGACGATTTTGCAAATTTGACCCCAATGTGCAAAAATTGCACACTGCCATACTGATCAAAACCCTAGTTTCCAAAATTGACGTACAAGATGACACCTAGGCCACAGCACCGGAGGAGAGGGGCACCCCTAGCACTATCCCGACGTCTTGAATCCAACGGAGTCGACGGTTTGTTGATCGGAGGCACGATCGTCATTTTGTGGCTCGTTCTGTCTCGCATCCAAAAGGCCTTTAAGGACACCTGCTGGATACTTGCCAGGGGCATAGAACTCCAACCGTGTAGAAAAACCTGATTCTGTGGAGTCCTACAAGTGTGTCTAGGGAGGTTTCGGCTGGGAACGCTAGCCAAAAGTGCCCGATGGATGATTTTGCAAAATTGACCCCAATGTGCAAAAACTGCACACTCTCTCACTAAGCAAAACCCTAGATTATAAGATGGACCTACAAGGTGACACCCAGGCCAAAGGACCGAAGGAGAAGGGAACCCCTAGCACTATCCTGACATCCTCAATCCAACAGAGTCAACGGTTCATCAATCGGAGCCACGGTCGTCATTCTATGGCTCGTTCCGTCTCGCATCCAAAAGGCCTTCAGGGACACCCGCTGGATACCTATCGAGGGCAGAGAACTCCAACGGTACAGCAAAAACTGGTTCTATGGAGTCCTACAAGTGTGTCTAGAGAGGTTTTGGCTGGGAACGCTAGCCAGAAGTGCCCGATGGACGATTTTGCAAATTTGAACCCAATGTGCAAAAATTGCACACTCCCTCACTAAGAAAAACCCTAGTTTCCAAGATGGACCTACAAGGTGACACTCGGGTCACGAGACTAGAGGAGAGGGGCACCGCTAGCACTATCCCGACGTCCTGAATCCAATGGAGTCGATGGTTCCTCGATCGGATCCACAGTCATAATTCTATGGCTCATTTTGTCTCTCATCCAAAAGGCCTTCAAGGACACCTGCTGGATACCTACTAGGGGCATAGAACTCCAACTGTGCAACAAAACCGGTTTTTGGGGAGTCTTGCAAGTGTGTCTAGGGAGCTTCCGGCTGGGAATGCTAGCCATAAGTTCCCAGCGAAGGATTTTGCAAAGTTTACCCCCGTGTGCAAAAATTGCACACTCCGTCACCGACCAAAACCCTAGTTTGCAAAATGGACCTACAAGGTGACAGCCAAACCATTGGATTGGAGGAGAGGAGCACCCTTAGCGCTACCCCGATGTCCTGAATCTAACGAAATTGACAGTTCATCGATTGGAACCATGGTCGTCATTCTATGGCTCATTGTGTCTCACATCCAAAACAAAGATTGTATAAATCCTCTTAAGATCGATATGTTCCAGCTCACGAACTGAGAGCTTCTTTTTCTTAGACATAAACAAATGAGCTCCAGGATGAATACTAGAGAGTTGTTGCTTTATAGCTTCAACATTCTTAGGACGTAGGGGTATAGAACGAGCCACATAATGAATACTGTGGCTCGGGTCGACAAATCGTCGACGCCGTTGGATTCAGGATGTCGGGACAGTGCTAGGGGTGCCCCTCTCCGTCGGTCCCATGTCCCACGTGTCATCTTTTAGATGCATTCTGCAAAAGAGCGTTTCGCTCAATAAGGGGCTGTGCAATTTTTCCCATGGGGGTCAACCTTGCAAAATCATCCACTAGGCACTTGTGGGTAGCGTTCCCAGCTGGAACTGTCCTATAACACCTGCATGTGTCCCTGAAGGCCTTTTGGATGCCAGACGAAACGAGCCATAGAATGAACACCATGGCTCAGATCAACAAACCGTCGACGCTGTTGGATTCAGGACATTGGAACATTACTAGGGGTTCCCCTCTCCATCGGTCCCATGTCCCACATGCAATCTTGAAGGTGCATTCTGCAAACTAGGGTTTTGCTTAGTAAGGAACTGTGCAATTTTTGCCCATGGGGGTCAACCTTGAAAAATAATCCACTGAGCACTTGTGGCTAACATTCCCAGCTGGAACCGTCATAGACACACCTGCAAGACACCCTGAAAATTGGTTTTGTTGCACTATTAGGATTCTATGGCCCGGGTAGGCATCCGAGAGGTGTCCCTCAAGGCCTTTTGGATGTTGGACGAAACGAGCCATAGAATGAATACCATGGCTCGGATCGATAAACCGTCGACGCCATTGGATTTAGGACATAAGGACAGTGCTATCGGTGCCCCTCTCTTCTGGTCCCATGGCCCACATGTCATCTTGTAGTTTCATTCTGCAAACTAGGGTTTTTCTTAGTAAGAGATTATGCAATTTTTTTCCCACGGGGGTCAACTTTGTAAAATCATCCACCGGGCACTTGTGGCTAGCGTTCTCAGCTGGAACTGTCCTAAACACACCTGCATGTCTCCATGGAACCCAGTTTTATTGCATGGTTGGGATTCTATCGCCCCGGTAGGCATCCGGCAAGTGCCATGGGAATGAAGACCGTGGCTCGGATCGACAAACCATTGACGCCATTTTCTTCAGGACGTTGGGACATTTCTATGGGTGCCCCTCTACACCAGTCCCATGGCCCACGTGTCATCTTGTAGGTGCATTTTGTAAACTAGGGTTTTGCTCAATAAGGGACTGTGCAATTTTTGCTGACGGGGGTCAACTTTGCAAAATCATCCATCGGGCACTTCTAGCTAGCATTCCCAGCTGGAACCATCCTAAACACACCTACACGACACCTCAAAAACTGGTTTTGTTGTACGATTGGGATTCTATGGCCTCGGTAGGCATCCGACAGGTGTCCCTGAAGTCCTTTTGGATGCCGCACAGAATGAGCCATAGAATGAAGACTGTGGCTCAGATCAACAAGCTGTCAACATTGTTGGATTCAAGATATTGAGACAGTGCTAGGGGTGCCCCTCTCGTCGAGTCCCATGTCGCACGTGTCATCTTGTAGGTGCATTCTACAAACTAGGGTTTTGCTCAATAAGGGACTGTGTAATTTTTTCCCACAGCGGTCAACTTTGCAAAATCATCCACCGGGCACTTGTGGCTAGCATTTCCCTTCTTATGGTGAAAAATGGGATGGTGATGGTGACAACATGCGTAGGAAGAGCACGGTGAGGATGATGATGATGATGATTAGGGTGAGGATGGTGATGATGAGGGTGAGGATGATGAGGAGGAGGATGAGGATGAGGGTGATGATGATGATTTCGAAGCTTGTGCAATTTATCAAAACAAACATAGGACCATGAATATGTTGATGTTGATCATGATGATGATGATGAATATGATGATGATGGTGGTGGTGGTGATGAAGATGATGATGATGGCGATGGTTATGATGATGATGATGGTGAGGATGATGAGGATGAGGATGAGGATGAGGATGAGGGTGATGAGGATGATGATCATGATGATGGTGAGGATGTGGATGAGGGTGAGGATGATGAGGATGATGATCATGATGGTGGGGGTGATGATGATCAATATGTTGATGATGAGGGTGATGAGAATGATGATCGTGATGATGAATATGTTGATGATGATGATGATGATGATGAAGACAATGTTTTATCATGATGAAGATGAGGATGAGGATGAGGGTGAGGATGATGAGGATGAGGATGAGGGTGAGGATGATGAGGATGAGGATGAGGGTGAGGATGATGAGGATGATGATGATGATGATGATTGTGGTGGTGGTGGTGGTTATGAGGATAATGATGATGATGATGGTGGTGGTGGTTATGAAAGTGATGATCATGATGAAGATGTTGATGATTAGGGTGAGGATGATGATGATGAGGGTGAGGATGATGAGGATGAGGATGAGGATGAGGGTGACAATGCTGATTACGAAACTTGTGCAATTAATCAAAACAAACATAGAACCATGAAGATGTTGATGTTGATGATGTTGATGTTGATGATGATGATGATGATGAATATGATGATGATGGTGGTGGTGGTGATGAAGATGATGATCATGATGAAAATGATGATGATGGCGATGGTGATGATGATGATGAGGGTGAGGATAATGAGGATGTGGATGAGGATGAGGGTGATGAGGATGATGATCATGATGATGCTAAGGACGTGGATGAGGTTGAGGATGATGAGGATGATGATCATGATGGCGGTGGTGATGATGATGAAGATGTTGATGATGAGGGTGATGAGAATGATGATCGTGCTGATGAATATGTTGACGATGATGATGATGATGAAGATAATGGTTTACAATGATGAGGATGAGGATGGGGATGAGGGTGAGGATGATGAGGATGATGATGATGATGGTGGTGGTGGTGGTGGTGTTGATTGTTAAATTTTCAGAATTTACTTCAATCTGATCTAGGATCTTAACTGAGAGAACAACATGTACAGCATATCTACAGCATATCAATCATGGAGACAATAATGCAAGCACACAAGAGACACAAAGATATACTTGGGGAAAACCATAAAGGTGAAAAACCCCAATAACTTCCTCAGAGATAGATAGAGCAATGATACAACCAACCAATAGAGATAGCCATAACCTAGCAGCAATCCTTCTCCTCCATAAGTGCGCCTCTCCTCCTTGAGAGCATGTGTGAGAAGTGAGTGAACAAATAGAGTGCCTCCCGCACTCTATTTATACTTGACTTGACTTGCCTTTTTACCTAACTCATGTAGGCTCGAACTTTACCACATAACATAATGCTGAGTGGGCCGACCCCCAATAGGGTGGTCTAATAACCCTTTGACCCACATGGCCTATACAGGGCCGACCCCAACAAGGCGGTCTAATAACCCATCAAGTATAAGTTACGACACTTACAATATAAATGACGACACTTCCTTATAGAGGAATAATACCATCTCTATAGGAATACAATATACATATATGTGAAATACATTCCGAAGTTACATATACATCAACACTCCCTCTTAACTAGGAAGGTATTTCTCAGCACAGTTCTTCTAGCACAAGTCATCTTCTCTGGATCATCGTCACTGGATAATCGTCATCGAGTCATCATCATCATCGTCACTGCTGCTGCTATCTCAATCAATCTCTGAATCTACTCGTCATAGGAAGTTCTACAGAGCCAGTCCTTTTTCATACTGGATGTAGGCCCACCACCTGCAGGTCTTCATCATCACTGGCCATACTGTGGAATCCTCAGGACTTATTACGTGCGTCACAAAACCTGGCTGCAGCATCCCAGGCTATTACGAGCACACATCTCTACCTGTAGGATCTCCCAGGAGCACATTACATGTGACCCATCACAAAACCTGGCTGAAGCATCTCAGGCTGTTACGAGCACGCAGCTCTACCTGTCGGATCTCCCAGGAGCACATTACATGTGATCTCACCACAAAACCTGGCTGAAGCATCCCAGGCTGTTACAAGCACACAGCTCTACCTGTCGGATCTCCCAGGAGCACATTACATGTGGTCCACCACAAAACCTGGCTGAAGCATCTGAGGCCTTTTTCATCCTGTCCAGATCTCCCAGGAGCAAATTACATGTGGTCATGGCAAAACCTGGCTGAAGCATCTGAGGCCTTTTTCATCCTGTCCAGATCTCCCAGGAGCAAATTACATGCCATAGGACAAAACCTCGCAAGAGCATCTGCCAGATATCCCAGGGCACCGAATTACATGCCATAGGCAAAACCTCGAAAGACTATCTGCAGATCTCCCAGGGCACAAATTACATGTCCTTCCAAGCAAAACCTCGCAAGAGCATTTTCCAGATGTCCCAGGGCACCGAATTACATGCCATAGGCAAAACCTCGAAAGACCATCTGCAAATCTCCCAGGGCACAAATTACATGCTTTCCTGCACAACCTGATCCACGGCCATAAAGTATCATCTGATACTCATCAAACATCATCCTGATGTACACATGATCATCCTGATCATCATCACTGCAACATCCTGCTGCATGTCATCTGGAGAAGCTCGTCATCCACGATCATCCAAGTATACATAGATACATGATCCACACAATGTATCCATCGGCATACAAAATACATACACATGATCCATCCGATCATATCCAGCATCCAACATGATGCATATATACATATATAAAATGATCCAACTGATCATATCAAGCAGAAACTAGAACATCATCCTGATGCTCATCATCCAGCGCTTACATCCACAGCCATGTGAAGGATCCTCCTTCCAACATGCATGGAATGGCTTCAGCAAATGTGTCCATCACTTCTTCCTTGAAGTGTCCTCGATCTGAAGAACGCCAAGCCTCTCTCTGAAGTACTCAAACTTCACTCTGCCTAGTGGCTTCGTCAGCACATCTGCAATCTGCTCGTCCGTCGCAACATTCAGGAGCTTCACAGCTCCTCTCTGCACCATATCCCTGATATAGTGATATTTGATCTCTATGTGTTTCGACCTGTCATGAAACACTGGGTTCTCGGATAGCTTCACACAACTCTGGTTATCAGAGAAGATACCAGTAGCATCTAACGGGAGATCAAATAACTCAGACAGTAGCTTCCGCAGCCATACTGCCTCACAACTAGCTGAACAGGCGGCAACATACTCTGCCTCAGCTGTACTCAGTGCTACGCAGGACTGCTTCCTGCTAAACCAAGAGATCACACTTGATCCCATACTAAAGCAACACCCAGATGTGCTCTTCCTGTCTGTAGCACTGCTAGCCTGTCTGTAGCACTGCTAGCCCAATCTGAATCAACATAACCCTGCAGGTTAAACTTTTGATTCGCCTCATACCTGAGCCAATAATCCACTGTACCCTTCAGGTACCTCAGAACATGCTTTACAGCAACCAGGTGAACACTCCTCGGATCCGTCAGGAACTGGCTCAATGTGTTCACAACAAAGCAAATGTCTGATTTCGTGTTCGTCAGGTACATCAAGGACCCAATCATCTGACGATACATAGAAACATCAACTGGCTCAGATGAAGCATCACAAAGAAGCTTCAGATTCGATGCCATAGGTGTGGCCATGGCCTTGCAATCCATCATCCCAAATCTCTTCAGGATATCTACTGTGTACTTCCCTTGACCAAGGAAGATCCCACCTGCATTCTGCCACACCTCCATGCCAAAAACAAGTAGTGTATCATCCCCAAGTTCTTCACCTCGAACTCGGCAGTAAGCTTCCGCTGCATGTCGAAAATCAATCTATCTTCACCTGTAACAAACAGGTTATTCGCATACAAAAATAGTATCACTGGATTGCCTTCCTCAACCTTGTAGTAGAGGTTGGAATCCGCTTTACTCTTGGTAAAGCCCAAACTGGATAGAAAGTTGTCTATCCTACCATATCAAGTTCTGCACACATATATGACTACACCATGCTGTCTTGAAATCCATCTGGTGCATCTTCTATTTCATCACTTTTGTATTTCTCAATGCTGCCATCTGCAACATGCTTGATTTGATAGTTCTATTTGGAAGTCATAACAAACTTCCCTTTACGTCTTGGGACTGCAACCCAAACATTATTCTTCATGATCGACGGATCATGGCATTATATTTCTTCATCCCAGATCCTGGGAACTTCAATATCTTCAATAGATAATTTGTTGCTGAACAAATGTTGTAGTTCTTCTTTTGTAGGAGATGGCATACGATCTTTCCTACACAACAAGTTAAATTGCATGATTAGAAAACATCTCATAGTTTTCAGAACAAATTCTTACACTTAAATAAATATGTCATACAGTCATGCAATTATCTTAGCCAATGCTTCAATACAACATTTATCCATATTCCGTAACTTTCTAGATGCCTTCCAATCTCTACCAGAACATTGTTAAGAGTGTGCACAACTCCCAACATGTCAGCAAAGAGGTTTCATTCTAGATAAGTAGCAATGGAATGTTGTACAGTGCCATAGGCCACTTACCCATGTATATTAGTAGTATACTGTTCATTAATGCAACTATTCTAATATGCACAATACATATCCTAAGTCTAGGAACATGAGCATATACATCATTGAACAATTTTAATTAAACAAACACATATGTAAGAAATGATAATTAAAATACTTATCTTTGTTTGTTCATTGGGTGGAATCCCTCTGAGTCTTTGCTTCTTTGCGGGAGATACTGGAGTCATAATCTGAAGTAACTTCTTCTACACCTTTGTAGAAAGATGTTCAACTCCCTCTGAATATATGCTCCTTGCAGAAGCTACTGAAGTGTGCTCCTTTGCTTTCTTTGCAGGAACAATTGGAGTGTGCTCCCTCTTGATCTTTGTTTCCTGGATTACCTGTTCTTGAACTCATATTCATCCTTGGTTCCTATGCATGCTTATTAGTATCATGATTGTGTTATCCTTGTGATCTCATATAAAATCATACATTCATTAATATACTATTAAAAACACAATAATCTCAAGCATGTATAGTCATGATCATTTCAAACAGAAATAATAAGCATTAGCATTCAAGGATTCTTATGGTTAGTCAAATCATAAGAAACATAACATGTCTAAACCTGTAATTACTCAAGCCTATGACTCTTCAGGTTAGTTGAATCATCAATCAAGATAAGAGATATAAAATGCATAAAACCTGTGATTATTCAAACCTATACCATCATGATTCTTCTGGTTAGTCATATCATCAATTATGGTAAGAAACATAATATGCATACAACCATGATTATTCAAACCTATGACTTCATGAATAATCATTATCAACAATAGTATAAAATCCTAACCCAAGGTAGGATTCTAGCTTGATATAGGAAAAACATACCTGGATTAGCATGCTAGCTAGTTTATGTCTAACATACTCGCATAATGTCTTTTGTTTCTCTTCAGTGACTTGTGCTAGTAACCTACATGTCTCATATGTTATCCATTACAAAACCAAGTTATACATACCTCGTAAATGGATCTTCTATGAGATCTATGACAATGGATGAATCTTTGTCCTCATGTTATCATGACCATATGTTCTTGGACCAGAACATGATTTGTCTTTCTTGGTGTACCTTTCATGTTAGTAGACAACATAAACCTCATACAACATCATAATGCATTAGTATAATCATAAGTGTCAACACCCTAACCAATGAATATCTTCTATTATGCATTCATAATTTTGTTAAGGTGATACGACAAATCAAAAATCAAAATTGTACTAACCGTAATATCATGAAGACAAACATACCATAAACTTAATCATGGACAAATATCGAAACATACCTCGATGAGTCATACCTGTCGAGATCGCTTGTAATCTTCTTATATAAGGCCTTAGCCTCATCTCCCTCTGAAACAGGAACTTCTTCACTTATGCAGGTGACCAATCCATCTTCTTCTAGGATTAACCCAATCCACTTGATTTGCAAGAACTGGACCTGGAGCTGGATATGGGTTTGTCAGAGAAACCCCAAAAATTCAAACTTTGAATTTCAAACTTCCGAAAGGATGGGAATATGCGCCTTGATGAACTGATCAAACTGGTATATTCAGAATTTGAAAACTACAAGGTTTCACTTCTCAATTTTGCCTTTGAAACTTCTGGATTCACTGGGTGTGACCCTGAACTGGGGTTTGATGAAGACAACTCTTCTGACCAATCAAAAGGTTTGATCCAAAGCTAGAAGCTTCTATTTTTCTGAGGAGCTTCCAGCCGTGGTCACAGATTTCAAAAATTCCCATTTTTACAGAAGCCCTAATTTTCCACTTTTCTGATCAAAGTCCCCAACTAGGGTCTAATCAAGCCCGGCCTTCTGCCCAACCAAAAATTCTGATCTTGGTCTCTAAATTTCTATTTTGATGAGTAGCATCCAGCCGTGGTCTCCGATTACAAAAATTCCAACTTTCTCCAAAGCCCTAAATTCCGGAAGCCATGAATGAAGGTACCAAAAAATAATTCTGTTTTGACAGAAATATGTACCTGATTGTTTCTGGTGTAACTCCAAAATTTTTGATCCACAGGGTCTGAAAAAGTTTCTTGAGATAGCCTGACCTGTTAGCTTTCCATCCTGATAGGTCTGACCTCAATTGGATGTTCTGAGAGAGAGTTATGCCAAATGTCGCAACGTGACCTGTTTTGGGAAAATACAGGAGAGCGAACTTGTACAGCGTGCCACGTGTCACTGTTTGACCTTCGGCCTCTAAAAAATTTTTTTGAGATAGCTCGGCCTGTTATATTTCCATCCTGACAGGTCGGACCTCAATTGGATTCTCTGAGAGAGAGATATGCCAAGTGTCGCAACGTGACCTGTTTATGGGATAATACAGGAGAGCGAACTTGTACGGAATGCCACGTGTCACTGTTTGACCTTCGGCCTCTGAAAACGTTTTTTGAGATAGCTCGGCCTGTGTACTACCTGTCACTTTTCACGAAATTTCATTTGGAGCTTCCTAGCCCAAGTTATGACCTTTTTCCCAAGGTCACCTGATTTTGACTCAGATCTGGAAGAGGCAGAAATCCTATATTGTACAGATCATAAATCACAAAGTACAACGAATTAGAGGTTGTCCTTTGGACACAAGGTACCTGGAGATTTAATCTTCGTCCTGTAACAATTTTAGATCCGAAAACGTCGCCAAAACGGATTTATAGCGAAAGTGCTACGATGACTGGTTTTTGCTATATCAAGCCCTAGCATCGTAAGTGCAACAAGTGTCATACATGCCATATCATGCCTTCTTTCAGGCTAGCTCTGATACCATGTTAAATTTTCAGAATTTACTTCAATCTGATCTAGGATCTTAACTGAGAGAACAACATGTACAGCATATCTACAGCATATCAATCATGGAGACAATAATGCAAGCACACAAGAGACACAAAGATATACTTGGGGAAAACCATAAAGGTGAAAAACCCCAATAACTTCCTCAGAGATAGATAGAGCAATGATACAACCAACCAATAGAGATAGTCATAACCTAGCAGCAATCCTTCTCCTCCATAAGTGCGCCTCTCCTCCTTGAGAGCATGTGTGATAAGTGAGTGAACAAATAGAGTGCCTCCCGCACTCTATTTATACTTGACTTGACTTGCCTTTTTACCTAACTCATGTAGGCTCGAACTTTACCACATAACATAATGCTGAGTGGGCCGACCCCCAATAGGGTGGTCTAATAACCCTTTGACCCACATGGCCTATACAGGGCCGACCCCAACAAGGCAGTCTAATAACCCATCAAGTATAAGTTACGACACTTACAATATAAATGACGACACTTCCTTATAGAGGAATAATACCATCTCTATAGGAATACAATATACATATATGTGAAATAGATTCCGAAGTTACATATACATCAACATTGATGATGATGATGATGATGATGATGATGATGATGGTGGTGGTGGTGGTGGTGATGAAGATGATGATCATGATGAAGATGATGATGATGGCGATGATGAAGATGATGATGAGGGTGAGGATGATGAGGATGATAATGAGGATGCGAGTGATGATGATGATTACGAAACTTGTGCAATTTATCAAAACAATCATAGGACCATGAACATCTTATTTTTGTTCATCAATATAACATTATCAAGGAATATCATTAAACTAGTTAGGTATTTCATTTTCCATGGATTCTAGATGATTACTTTTGCATTATGATAGGTGGAAAATGAACATATGAAAGAGGTAAAGCACAAATTAAGGTCTTAAAGACTAGGGTTTAGTAAGGATAGGGTTTATACCTTCAATGATATTACGAGAGTGAATTCATGACTAGCTATTGGTTAGCATATTTTAACAAACTAGGGTATATTTGTTACATATATTTGACCATATGTACATGAAGGCCCAATGAATTTTATTACACTTTAGTTATGCATTCCTTGCCATTCAATCAAACTGCATAGATGCTCATGTATGTATAGTTTGATGAAATACAGTAGCATTGATGAAATGTGTAGCATCTATTGGACTTCCTCTTATTGTCTAAAAATGTCATAGGATTACATTGATGGTATGCGTAGCATGTTACTATTATGACAGAGGTTATTCATACATATTTTGACTTATTTTGTTAACTTTTGTTTCTTCCTTGCAACATATTTTCCTTGCAACCATAATCATGATCAATGAGTATGAACCCTTGGAGTTGACAAAAAACACAATTTTAAATTAGATATCAAATTAGCATGCATGTGCTAAGTTCATTGAACTGTTGAAATATATTATTAGTTTTTTCCATTAAGATAATGTTTTCATAACAAAATGGTGAGATGTTACTTGATCAATGCAATAAATGTAAGAGAATACATATTGCTTGAAATGTAATTTTATACATTTCAATAGCATATATTATCAATTTGTGGAAGAGATGAATCATCACAAGCACAAGTCGGAACTCAAGAGAAAATATGGAATATATTGATAGTCAAATGTTTGTAATACAAAATATGGGAAAGTAGCCGGCCCTCAAATGGCCTATCAATGTACATGTATCCCTAAGTACAACAATGTGTACATGTATGTCAAAATACATCTATCCAAGACTATGCAACATCAATAATCAATCTTTCTCTTTTTTTTCCCCGACTTTCCTATATCGACCATCTCCACGGGATTGCTTGGCATCTCAGAAGTCTGCAAAAAAAATCATTATTTTTATCAAATAATTGCACTAATACCCTACCATCAACAAAATTAAAAAATTAACTTATGGCCAAATTATTTATGACAAACACTCACTAAGTCCTCATGGGGTATAGATTCGAGCGATGTGCTTCCTTTTCGTATCGACAATCAATCTATCCTCACCTGTAACAAATAGGTCATCCACATACAATAACAGTATCACTGGATTGCCTTCCTCAAACTTGTAGTAAAGATTTGAATCTGCTTTACTCTTAATAAAGCCCAAACTGGATAGAAAGATGTCTATCCGACCATACCAAGTCCTAGGAGCTTGCATCAAGCCATACAAGGCTTTTTTCAACCTGCACACATATGACTCCTTGTTATGTGTCTCAGAACCAAGTGGCTACTCCACATACACTTCCTCTTCGACTACACCATTCAAGAAATATATCTTGACATCCATCTAGTGTATTTTCCATTTCATCACTCCAGCTAGAGAAAGTACTGTTTTGATGGAAGTTTATCTGGCTACAGGGGAAAAAGTATCTTCATAATCTATTTCCTCTGTATGGGAGAAGCCACGAGCTACAAAACTCGCCTTGTATTTCTCTATGCTACCATCTGCAGCATGCTTGATCTTATAGTTCCACTTGGAAGTCACAACAGACTTCCCTTCTGGTCTTGGGACCACATCCCAAACATCATTCTTCATGATCGATTGGTATTCCTTGACCATGGCATCCTTGCATTCTTTCTTTTCCACTACCTCTTCATAACTAGAAGGTTATTTGTTCATAATGTCACAAAGCAAGGCAACATAGCTAGTGTGTGACCTTGTCCTTTTCCTTTATCCATGTTCTTCTTCTGGAATACCATACCTTTGTGCATTTTGGATGAGCTCTCTAGCCCATGTAGGTTTCCTCTTGTGAGAGTTCTTCTCACGTGGTGGATTTACAAGTTCTTGTGGATCTTCAACTTCACGATCTTCTTCTAGAATTGCTTCATTCATAGTGGTGTCTTCAATTCTGGTTACCCTTGGTTCTTCATTGTCTTCAACAGGTGTCTTCCTTGATTTGATGTATGCTGAGCCTTCATCAACTGTTACATCCCCGCTAATGTCAATCTTCTTGAACCCTGAAAAGTAGATTATGTATGCCTTTGAGATTTCACTGTAACCCACAAAGATGCCCTTCTTTCCTGAAGGATCTAGCTTTGTCCTCTTTTCCTTTGGAATCTGAGTGTATACTGGACAACCAAATATCCTTAGATGGCTAACTTCAAGTTTCTTACCAGAGAAGACTTCTTCTGGTGTCTTATTTTCAAGTATCTTGTGAGGTGTTCTGTTCTTCCAATATAAAGCTATCCTAGTTGCTTCTGCCCATAGATGCATAGGAAGATCTTGGTCATGAATCATTACCCGTGCTACTTCCATGATAGTCCTATTCTTCCTTTCTGCAACTCCCTTTGTTGTGGATTGTAGGGAGCAGTCAACTCCCTCTTAATCCCCAAATCACTGCATAACTTCTTGAAGTCTCCTGAAGTGAATTCTCCTCCATTGTCGGATCTGAAGGTCTTGATCTTCTTATCAGTTTGATTTTCTATCAAGGCTTTGAATTCTTTGAATTTATCAAACACTTTATCTTTATTCTTCAAGAAGTAAACCCAAGTCTTACTAGAGAAATCATCAATGAAGGAAACATAGTATACATACCCACTCAGAGAACTGGATGACATTGGACCGCATACATCGGAGTGGATAATTTCCAAGATTCCTTTTGCTTTTCTTTCACTACCTGGAAATGCCTTCTTTGTGATCTTTATTTTTGCACATCCTTTTCAAATACCTTCATGCTTTGACTAGATTTCAGGAAGACCCTCTACTACTTTTCTTGCTATTGGAATTTATCTATAGTGCACATGAGCAATCCTTCTATTCCAAAGTTCACTTGGCTCCATGGAGTCATGTACCATGGAATGTTTAGGTTGCTCCTTCAACTTGTACAATCCTCCCTCTTGCTCTCCAATCACCATTGCATCATTTAGTGTCTTTCCCTTTGGCCACATGAGTACTTGGCCATCTATAAATGCAAATCTCATTTCCTTTGCATCTAAAGATGATATGGAGAGAAGATTCTTCTTGAGTCCAGGTACATATAGAACATATTGCATCTTCAAAGACGTCCAAGAGTCTAACTTGTAGGAGGCTTCACCACTTCCTTTTATAGGATATTGATAGTCATCCCCAACTTTCACCTTATGGGGTGACTCATGTTCAAATAGATCTACAAAGGATTCTTTAAATCCTATCATGTGTTTGGAATCCCCACTATCAATAATCCAATCATCACATCCATGTTAGATAGTACCTATGAGAGCAGAGATCAACACATATTATTCCTCACTTGAAGAGTCTTCACTTTCTACCCTATTTTTCTTCTTGGGAGGTTCATCATCCTCAATAGCATGAGCATGGTGCGTCTTCTTGATGTTCTTATTCTTGTAGTCTTTTCTCTTCTTGGGACAATTTGAAGCAAAGTGTCCTTTCTCATCACAATTGAAGCATTGAACTGAGAGAGATCTTTCTTGTTATGATGGAAGTGAGAATTTTTCTTCTTGTGAGATTTCATTCTCTTAAACTTACTTCCCTTAGTGCATGCTGTGAGGGCTTGATCTTCACTTCCCATCTTTTCTTCTCGGGCCACAAGCCTAGATTCTTCTTGTGAACATTCCTCCCATAGTCTACTGAAAGAGATCAATTTCTTTCTTGCACAAATTCCTTGGATGAAGGAGTCCCATGACCTAGGTAGGCCATTCAAAGTGGTCATGACAATTTCTCCATTATTCACTACTTCGTCCATAGCTTCAAGTTGTTCCTTGATTTGAGAGACCTTAGTAAAGCAAGATTGGATGGTCTCTCTATTCTGAATCTTTACCCCTTTCAATTGGTTCCACAGAGTCATCCTTCGATTTATGTTCTTTCCTTCAAACAACTTGCTTAAAGAGTAAAATATCTCTTTAGGTGTATTTAGGGAAGACACATGGGGAATGAGATGGTACTTGATAGAATCAACAATTATTCTCTTGGCTTTAACCAAGTTCTTCTTGTGTAAGGCCTTAGCCTCTTCTCCCTCTAGAACTGGAACCTCTTCACTTATGTAATTGTCTAACTCATTCTCTTCTCGGATTAACCCAATCCTATACTTCCAGGATTTGAAGTTATCATCCCCTTCAAGCTTATCATCAAGCTTGGTGTGGTGAGACATCTTAAAGAGTACTTCAAATGGAAATAAAAAAGATTTAGGTCTTACCACTTGATTTGTTGAAAACTCGATATGGAGCTCGATTAGGGTTTGTGAGAGAAACCTTAAAAATTAGAAGTTTGAATTTCAAGATTCTAAAAGGATAGAAAGATGTGCCTTGCTGAGCTGGTCAATCTAGTATACTCAGATTCTAAATTCCAGAAAGTTTCACCCTTCAAAATTGCTTTCGAAACTTCCGGATTCACTAGACATGACCCTGAATTAGGGTTTGATTTTCTTGGATTTTCACCCAACCAAAATGTTCGATCCAAATATCTAAACATCGATTTTTCAGAGGAGCGTCCAACCATGGTCTCAGATTTCAGAAATTCCAATTTTTGCAAAAACCCTTATTTTTAGGTCAAAAAGTGAAAATGCTCAGAATTGAATTTTGTCTCGACAAAAAGATGTGCCCATTCTAGGAGAGTCAATCTAGCCTCCTGCCTTTGATGATCTGTGGAGAGAAACCCAAATATTAGGAAGCACTAGCTTCCACAGCTGCATAGTGCCTTCTTCTCAAGTCAGCTCTGATACCATATTAATTTTTCAATAATTTCATTCCATTATCATTCAAGATCACTAAGAGAATAACATGTACATCATAACAATCATAGACACAATATCAATCAAACAAGAGACATAGAGTTTAACTAGGGAAAACCAAAAAGGTGAAAAATCCCGCAACTTCCTCAGAGATAAGATAATCCCCAATACAAGATCACAAGGATCAAACTCAATAAGATGTCTCAGCAGATGCTCCTCCTCCTCCACATGTGCATCTCTTTCTCACTTAGCTATGCGAGCATGAGAAGTGATTGAATGAATAGAATAAGAGAGGCACACCCTCTATTTATACATTGACTTGACTTGCCAATAAACCAACAGGGCCGACTTTCTAATCAAGTCTAATAACCCAAACACATGACCTAACTACGGGCGGGCCCACACTGGTGGTCTAATAACCCATCAATACAAATGATGACACTTACAATGTAACTTGCAACACTTGCAAATACAAATGACGACACTTCCAATCAGAGGAATAACACATCTATGTTGGATATACGATAAAGTACAATCTAATACACAAGTGAATGTATTCTGAAGTTACAAATACATCAACAACCTTGAGGTCGTGGGTTCGATCCCCATGACCTCCACAGTTTTTTGTAGAATGGTACAACATATGCCAATAGGGTTGCCACATGACAGACCCTGATTGGTCAACCTAATATGCCATGTCATCAAACCTGTCCATGTGGAACCTTATGGTGCTGCCACTTGGCTCCAAATGTTGACCTGTCCATGCCATGTGGAACTCTAGGGTGTGACACGTGTCCCCCCTTTTTTTCCTTTTAAAACATCATTTTTTACCTTTTGCCGAGATTTCAAAACCCAATAACTTTCACGTCCGGAGGTCATTTCATGCGAAACGAACGTTGCCAGAAAGATCCCGACGAGCTCTACATATATGTAAGCTTATTTGTATATTTTTAATTCTTTCATTTTGATCTATATTGGATATGCTCCTGGATCATTATACTACCCTATTATGCACATGGGGTTAAGGCCTAGCCAAGGGCTTAACCCTTTCCCCATGATATTAGGGTTTAATGCTAGATATTTCTCCTTTAGTGAAAAATTTGTCTTCATTGATATTTGTTTTCTTAATTAATAGCTAACAAAAACATCACTGATACTACAATATAAGATTTGGATAAAGCAAATATCTAAAACAACTTGCATCAGTTATATAATAAACAATTGAAATGTCCAAATACATAGGAATGTTTCATATCATACAATAACATTAAACTATAAACATCATTGTTATCCTTTTACGTATAAAAGGAAGATAAATCCATAGCAATAATGAAATAAAACTTCCTATATATTATTCCATCATGTTATGTAAATATTTATAAAAGAGAAATGAAACAATAGAAGTAAGATAATTATTTTGAAACCCTCACCCAACAATACTATATTATATACAAGATATAAAATGTCAAGATACATAAAATCTATAAAAATATACTAAATAACATAAAATAAATAACTTATGTGTACTTTCATCCAACTTGCTATGGAACACGCATGTTCTTCCCAACCATATATTTATGCAGTAGTTCATAACCTCTCAACTTTTGCAGAGACCACTGCCAAGCCAGACCAAGCTTGCTAAGGACTAATACTTAGGGGTATTATAATGTGAAATCTGTTGTTAAGTAGACTTACCAACAAGATCACTTTAATGAGCTTTGTGGTTCCTCTAAAAACTCCCTTTACTTGTAAGGATTTCGCATCCTAGAACCCAAACTATCTGGGCTTTACACTTTGAGCATTTAGTAAGGAAACAAGGTTGGACCTGTACTGTGGAAATGGGCAGACTTGCATTTTCAATCTCCGTTATCTAATATTCATTATTATCTTTCTTATCATTTTACAAAATGGTCGGTTTTATCTCTCTTTCAAGCTTCAAAAATTATTTTCAAAATTAAAACTCTTGTAGAGAAAAAGTAAAGTGCACCCCCCCTTTACTTTCTCTTCTTTTTATCTTTTCTTGATTTAGGAGGGAAGTTAGGGTTTATTTTAATTCCTCGCATTTACTGAATTCCAGAATTATTCTTTTTCTAGACTTAATTATCTTTCCCTTATTAATTTTTCATTACTCACACAAGTCATAATCCCTATTAAGCTTGGTATGTCTTTTCAACAAGTGGTCCCATAGCAAGTTAGTAGAAACATCTATAATTCAAATACCACTCTAATCACATCAAGTGTTCTTTGTTCATGATGCCTCACATCATACATAGGTCAAACTCTCCCGAATTATTTAAAACATAGCCACATCTTCTATTTTGAAATAATATATCCAACTCATCTAACTTATTAAATAGGGGTAAAACCTTGGGAGTTTACATCTGACCCCTCTTAAGGTAACATCGTCCGAGTGTTATTATTTTTGAAACAAAAAAGGATAAGCTTATTTCATACCCTCTTTATTTTCCCAAGTAGCCTCTTCAGGTCCGAAGTGCTTCCATTGCACCTTCAAATGAGTAATAGCTATGTTCCCAAGCAATGTTTCTCTCATGTTTAGTATACATTAGAGTTATGGTAGGAATGGTACTCCGATTCCACCTGAAATTATTTCCAATCAATAATATGTTTGGGATCATAGACATGTTTTTTCAAAAGAGATACATGGAATACAGTATGAAATTTAATGTGAGCTGGTAAGGCCTGCTGATAAGCAACATGGCTTATGATTGCTAAGATCCCAAATGGCCCATAATATCTCTAGGCCAATTTGTTGCATATTCCTAGCTTCGGAGCTTATTTTTGCATTGAATTTTAAGTATACATGATCACCCACTTGATACTCTTTATCCTTGCAAAATTTATCTACATCATTTTTTTGCTCACCTTGGGATTCTTTTAAAAAAAAATTTACCTGATCTAGTAGACGTTCCAAATATTTTAGTAGATCTGGCCCCAACATTAATTTGTCCACTAGGTCATCCCATGTGACCGATGTTCTACATTTTATGTGGGAATATTCTCACCATCATTTTTTTATATTTGCATGCATGCATACTGTATGCATCCAGTCATCAGTATGGTAGTCTCCCCAACACCTGCAGCCTATTTTCAGCCCCCTAGAGCCTCGTATTATCCCTTAGTAGCCCTTCTACCTACCTAGTGCACCTTGTTTTCCTTGCCTGGATGACAAATGCACCCTAATACACCTACTTGGATTCAAATAGTCAGTTGCAACATTGATTTCCCAGTTCATGCATTTATTGCTCAGTTTAATTGCATGTAGCTTCCAGTTGTCTATATCGGAGTTCCACTTGACCTACTGACAGCCTCATGTGCCCTCCTTGGAGTCTCCCTCCCTTGATTTGTGCTCACATGACTCAGTTAGACTAATTTGACTAATATTTGACTATTTGTGACTACTAACACTGATTGGGTGATGTCTCCAATGCTAAACAACCCACACATTGATGATAATTCGAATGAACTTAGGTACTTTCAAATTCATTTGATTATATTAGGTTATTATTCAGTTTCACAGTGCCAGCTTACAGCTGATGTATGATTATACTGCAGATTTTACCATTTTTTACTTTATGAGTGAATATTGATTCAATTCTTCTTCTTATTATTCTTTGTAATTATTGAGTGAGATTAGTGAGATTTACTCTAGCTGTGTGATCTATCCTGTAAAATATCACATGGTATTAGAGGTAGCACCAACTATTCAAATTGCACCAACAACAGTTGCAGCAATTCATTGAGCACTTGTCTTTCATTGAGCACTAGAAGCCTCTGGATTTCCACAACAATTCCTGGTGCAATTGTCTTGAATTCACTGGAGTTCCAGTCAGATCTAGCCAGGTGTGAAGGATCTAGTCACATGTGCTCATTTTCTTAAGGCAGTGTTCATTCGAATTTGAAGCAAATATCCATCAACAATTTCATTTGTTTTGCAGGTTATCTCCATTCTCAATTCAAATTCAGCAGTATCAATGGATCTAAAACCAAACTCCTTCAATTATTTTGAATGGAAAGGCAAGATGGAAATCTGCATGAAGTCCAAAATCCTTTCTAGAGTATTGAAGGGCATTGGAATCGAACCCACCAGTGCAGTTGATAAATCTAATTACTTGGATAAACTTGATGAAGTAATAGGATTATTGCTCCTCAACATTTCCGAAGACCTCCATTTTCAGGTCATAGATCTGAAGACTCCAAAAGAAGTTTGGCACAAGCTCAAATCTCTTCTTGGTCAAAAATATGACTTGAAAGGTCACAAGTTGGAAAATGAGCTCATCTCATTGAGCCATTTCAGTTTCAACTCCATCATTGGGTTTCTAAACAAGTTCAAAATTTTGATTTCACAGTTGAAGAGATATGGGATAGAGAAAGAAGAGAAGCAACTCATCCTTTCGATACTATCAAAACTAGGCCGTGATTACTCAGTATTTGTCTCTACCTTCCATTCAGTGAAGGTTTCCATAAAAAAATGGAAGTTTCCCACACTTGAAGACTTCATTCAGTCACTCACACTTGAGGAGTAGAAGTTAGTCCATATGGGAATGATAAAACCCAAGTTGGATACAACACTTGCTGCTACTGAAATGAAGAGAGTGAATGGAAAGGGAAAGAAATATTTTTTTGACAGAAAGTCGAATGAGCAGAAGCAGAAGGAGGCTCCAAACTAGTCAGAAGGATTTTCGAATTCTAAGAAAGACAAGAAAAATCATAAGGGGAAATCCAAATGTACCTATTGCAATAGAGAATTTCATCCCAAGATTTCATGTATGAAGAATACCATAGATCTCATGGCTTCACTTCTTGAAAAGAATAACCTTCCAGTACCTGCATGTTCTAGGAAGAAAGAAGGTGAACCATCAAGATATGAGGACAACGAAAGATTCCATGCTCTCATGGAAGGTGCATCAACACAATCCTCCTTCATCATAGATTCACTATCATCAAGACACATATATTCCTCCAAAAATATATTTAATGGTTCAAAATATATTGTTGGCCCTTCCATCATGTCGAGGAATGATTCTGAGGTCTCCTCTGAGGGGATTGGAAGGATCAAGATTGATCATGGGTACTTCTTAGATGTTCTCTATGTTCCTACACTTAATTCCATTCTACTTTCAGTCTACCAGATGACCCATAATAGAGAGCCCAAGAGGGTGATCTTCTTTCCAAATGAGGTCAAAATATAAAACATGGTATCAGGATCTACCATTACAAAAGGTGTTGCAAACCACAAGTCAAAATTCTATGAGCTCTCCCACTTTATATCTCTCTCCAAAAAGTATGCTCTTCACACTCATGGAAATGAAGACAGTAGGTTATGGCATGAAATATTTGGGCATCTCAACTACAAGTACCTGCAAGATATGCATACTCAAGAGATGGTTGAAGGACTACCCAAAGTCAAGTTTTCAAAGGGAAACTATAAGGGTTGCTTGATAGGAAAACATCCAGAAAAGAAGTTTCAGAAAGGGAAGGAAAGGAGAACCTCTGAACCTCTAGGTCTTATTCATAGTGATGTTGCATGGCCATTTACAGATATTTGAACAAGGAATGTTATATTCTTACTTTTATTGATGATTATTTAAGATTTACATGGGTATACTTTCTCAGATTAAAATTAGAAGTGTTTGGATAATTTAATTTTTTCAAGTCTTCTGCAGAAACGTTTATAGATAGAAAGTTCAAGGTGATTCCCTTTGATAATGGAGGAGAGTGTGTCAAAGGGTGTAATATCCTGAATTTTGACTAACTATTTCTAATGTTATATATTGGGATTAAAGCCCCAACACATATGATTTGCTTTGATTATTGGGCATAATCCCTAGTGCACATGATTCATTTCTTTTATAGATTTATGTTAACATTCAATATGCTAAGACAGGAAATACTAGCATTACATTCCATTTCACAACAATAGCATATACATGATCACTGAAAGAAACAACAAGCACAAAATAAACACAAGAGACACAAATTTATCCTGGGAAACCCTCATAGGCTAGAAAACCCAGCAAAGCTTCCTCAATATATATGACCAACAAATACAAAGATGTAAACCCTAGACATGAGCTCCTTCTCCTCCATAGAAGATCTCTCCCTCACCTATGTGCCAATCACAAGTGAGTGTAATGTGTGTGAGTGTGATAAATGAGGAATGCACCTCCTCTATTTATACACTACTCTGACTTGTCTTTTACATTAACTAGGTCGGACCCAACTTAACCACTTAAAATAATGTGACAGGGCCGACCCCACTATGGTGGTCTAATAATACTTTAATCCACCTGAATCATACATGGCCGACCCCCACTAGGAAAGTCTAATAACCCAAGTTACCACATTCACCACTGAGGAATAAAGCATCTCCTGATATACAAAAAGGTCTTCATGGAGGAATGAAACATCTCCATAATAATAAAGTACAAATATAATATTCTTAGAAGTTACAATATCTCAACACTTCCCCTTAACGAGAAGGATATTATAACAACATCTGCATGAGCAAGGAGTCATCAACTACATGATACATGATACATCTATAAATCATTGGAAGCTTTCTTTATACATCGTTATCAATAACTCATTTAGTTACTGGAACATCAGCATCATCAGTATTGAGTCTTCATCTTCTGCAGCACTCGATCAACTACAACATCATCATCATCTGGATCACCTGATCAACAACCTCATCATCTGGATCAACTAATCAACATCATCGTCATCTAGACCATCATGATCAGCAGCATCGTCATCTGGAACATCACGATCAACAACATCGTCATCTAGACCATCACGATCAACAACATCATCATCGAGATCATCATGATTAGTAGCATCGTCATCTAAATCATCATGATCAGCAACATCGTCATCTTAGATAATCACGATCAGCAACATCGTCATCTAGACCATCACGATCAACAACATCATCATCTATATCATCACGATAAGCATCATCATCATCTAGACCATCACGATCAACAACATCATCATCTAGATCATCACGATCAGCAACATCACATCATCAACTGGATCCTCTCGATCAATAGCATCACATCATCAACTAGATCCTCTTGATCAACAGCATTGCATCATCAACTGGATCCTCTCGATCAACAACATCATATCATCAATTGGATCCTCTCGATCAATAGCATCATAGCAGCATACCCTGCAACACACATGATCCAATTACGGGATAGTCAATCCCTCTCAAATTAGGACATAATTCCAAGGACGATGCAATCCTACCACGTACATTTTGATCCAAGGGTTCCGGGATGATGCAATCCCTATCACGTACATTCTGAACTAGTGGTTCCAGGATGATGCAATCCCCTTCACGTACATTTTGAACTAGTGCTTCTGGGATGATACAATCCCCATCACGTACATTTTGAACTAGTGGTTCTGAGATGATGCAATCCCCATCATGTACATTTTGAACCAAGCATTAAGGGACGATGTAGTCCTATCATGTACATTTTGAACCAAGCGTTCAACAACGATGCAGTCCTATCACGTACATTTTGAACCAAGCATTCAGGAACGATGTAGTCCTATCACGTACCTTTTGAACCAAGCATTCATGGATGATGCAGTCCTATCACCCACTTAGAAAAAGTCTAAGGACCACTTTTCAGAGACATATGTCTACGGATCAATTCAGGGGCCAAAGTCTAGGGGTGATACAATCCCTCTTGTCCACTAGGGACCACTTCTCGGAGACATAAGTCTACTGATCAATTCAGGGAATGAAGTCCAGGGATAATAAAATCCCCTTGTGAACTTAGACCAAGTCTTAGGACCACTTATCAACCTTATCGTTGATATCATCCACCTCATTGTTGGGACAGGTAACCTCATCATCGACCTCACCGTCGGAACAGGTAACCTCATCATCAATACATGTATCCTCATCATCAATACAAGTATCCTCGTCATCGATACAGTATCCTCATCATCGATACAAGTATCCTCATCATCAACCTTACCGTCAGAACAAGCAATCTCATCATTAGCGACCATATCACTCCCCCTTTCAAGGAGGGTCCTTCTCAACTACACCAAGCTTGTCTCGAAAATACTCAAACTCTTCTCGAGACAGAGGTTTGCTCAATACATCAGCAACTTGTTCGTTAGTTCTCACATACTCGACCTTTATATCTACTTTCTGCACCATATCCCGGATACAAAAATATCGGATTTCTATGTGCTTTGACTTATCATGAAACATTGGATTCTATGTCATCTTGATACAACTTTGATTGTCACATAGGATCACAATGGATTCCATCTCTAAGTCAAATAATCCTGATAACAACTTCTGAAGCCATATCGCTTCACAACTAGTAGAGCAAGTAGCTATATATTATGCTTCAATTGTGTGGAGAGCCACACTATACTGCTTCCTGCTAAACCACGAGATCATGGTAGATCTCAGACAATAACATCCTCCCGATGTGCTCTTCCTATGTGATACACTTCCTGCTCAATCAACATCTATGTAGACAAACAATCTAAATTCATGATCTCCAAGAACCAAATTATATCGTATCTTTTAGGTACCTCATCACATGCTTTGCAGCTATCAAGTGAACACACCTAGGTTCCACTAGGTATTGACTCAAGGTGTTCACAGCAAAGCATATACCTGTCCTTGTATTCATCAGATACATCAATGACCCAATAATATTTTTGTATAGAGTCACATCCACTAAGTCTAAGGAGTCATTAGCTAACAACTTCAAGTTGGAACCCATGAGAGTGGTCATGTCCTTACATTCCAACATATCAAATCTTTTTCAATATTTCCAGAGCATACTTTTCTCTTGTTGAGAAAGATTCCTTCAGAGGCTTTCCATAATTCCATACCTAGGAAGTAATGCATCAATAGCTAGCTTCTTCTTCCTTTCCATGATCGATTTCTCATTTCCTGTCAGAAAGAGATCATCCACATACAATAATAGTATAACAGGTTCATCATCCATAACCTTAAGGTAAAGGTTAGGATCAGCTTTACTTTTGGTAAAGCCCAATCTTGTCAAGAAGCTTTCAATTCTCCCTCTGTGACTGAACATCATTCACACTCTTCATTGAGTGATCTTTTGCATATCTATCTGTGCCATCTCTTGTCAGATGGGTTTACTGATATGAGCCTCAAGATCATTCGAACTCTGTGGTGAGTTCCTTCTTGCATCCATCTAAGATAAGAATGTCATCTGTATATAGACACCATCTTCAACCTTGTAGCAAAGGTTGAAATACGCATCACCCATGGTGATCATTAAGCTCATCAAATGACTATCAATCTTGGGTACCCGTACAGATCTTTGAATACTAGGAGTTTTCTCAATTCACACTTATTCTTCAATTACACCATTAAGAGAATGGTCTTATCTATCCATTTGGAGCAAACATCTCGTCATGATCCTCTTCCTCTTTCTAAGAGAATATTCAAGCCACGATCCTTCTATAGTATGTTTGATTTGTAAATCTTGTTGTTGAACATCCATGACTTGTTTGGTGTTCATCATTCTTCATGATCTTTCCTACAAATCAAAATTAATTATATGATTAGTAATACTTCATAATCATTAAAGAAAAGATTACTTATATAAATAAAATGCATAGATTAGCTCTCACACTTGTTATTACTATTAATAGTATTATTATTCTATTATTATGAGTTATCTTAAGTTACATTCGATTATAATAAAATAAAGATCCTAAATAAACTAGGAGTAGGTAATTACTAAATTATCTTTTAAAGATATTATAATTCAAATTAAATTAAAAACTAAATAATATTATTCAAACAGCTATATTCCAAACAAAACACACCTATATAAAGAAGGGCAGATCCCAAGGGAAGGACCATTTTCTTATTATCATTCTCTTATGAATATAAGAGAATTTCTCTGCAGAACCCAAGCAGCCTATTATATTTTTCAAATCTGAACCAGTAGCTTATCCTAGGGCCTCCACTTCTCTTATTGCATGTTGGAATCAGCTCGGGGGGATGCAGTTAGAATGAGGAATGGTCTAAGGGTCATGCTAGGGAGGAACTAGGTAGTCCCAAATATAGCAAGTTAAAAGATCATCCTACAGGTCAACTAAGTCCATATGTTTTTCCATTAACTAGTGTTTGAGTGTGCAGGTTTTGCAACGAAGGATCAAGCTTCAAGAACTAGGTATGAGCTACAAATTTCCATATAGTTCAATTAGCTTTAGAAATTTAAAGTAGAATTTATTATACAGCCTTCATGTTTCTATACACAAAGATGTTATTTCGTTTCCTTTATAGAGCAAGGGCCAATTGGCATGGGCTCTCAGCGTATGCACTTTAAGGATCATTTGTCCAGTTAATGTTGTCTATTTAAATTCAAGCTTCTGCCGTAATTGTTTCAGGATCTAGTAGGGCTAGCCTAGCTAGCCTGTGCTAGATACCTATATATGTAGAACTACTATTTCAAAACTATTTTTTAGAGATGTCGATACCTGCAACCTCCATTTAAAGGAAACTAGATTACTCTTCCAACAAACCTCTTGTTGCACATTCAAATTATTAAATTATAGTAAGCTAGGGTTTTACTTTTTATTTATTAAAGATTCAAAACTTAGGTTCAAGGAGCCAACAAATTTTCAACGTAGGTTGACTCCTTCATTATCTTGAGAAATAGAAATAACGCAGGCCCAAACTATTAACTCCCACACAAAATGAAATCATATTACTATCATACTGTACAGTCTTTTATTAAAATATTGATTAATCCGGGGTTTAACCATTCATTTCTTTAAGAACAAATTCAAGAATTTCACAAACAAACATTTTAAACACAGGTTATCCATCAACATTTTCTTTCCAAGATTGCTGGTTATTATAGAACAACCTACAGTTTAGAATTAAACATCCACAGTATGTGTAACTTCCCAAAAGAAACCGATACGATTTTCCCTAAGTAGACACTACAACATTTCGAATCTCATCAACCACAAGGAAAATCGAACAGAAGAACTAAACCATAGATTCACAAGATAGGACCCACGCAGACCTCCTCGAAGTCAAGCGAGAGCCACTTCAATTCATTTTGGCTTCATTTAAAAAGGGATAATTAAAACATAGGTCAAGGTATCGAATCCCACTACCAACACATCAAAACTTTAGAACTGTTGAAATCACCGGAAAAGTAGCATGGAAGCCAAATCATAAATTCCCAGGAAAACAACTAAACCAGCATATCTTCCATCGAGGGTTTCCAGTATAATCTTATTAGATTTTAAACTCAAGTCTAGACGAAACCCCACTTTTCATACAGAGATCAAAGCATTTCCTAAACCCACGATTTTATTCAAAATAGTCTTCCATTCAAATTAAGAGGTTGAGAGTTCTTCATGCGAAAACAAAAACGCAGAGCTTCTATACATTAGGAATTTTCCAAGACATCTCAAGATCTATCTACCTACTAGTAGCATGATAAAACCCTATGCCTAAAGAAATCATACAAACAAAAATGACAGAAATGCCACAACCTCAACAGAGAATCCATTGCCTTTAAATACTCGGTAGGAAACGCAAGTAAGGAAATTCAAATACAAACATTATATACCACACCCAACATTACATGCAGTGGATATTAAGTATTACCATTCAAAAAGTTTTGAAAAGCTATTTACAGAGCTTCATTTTCAACTGCGAATGTAGGGAAGAAACCCCTCAAGGATTATCCCATCTTTAAACAAAAACTAAACAAATAATAAACAATGACCACGATCGAAACCCCGTTGTTTCCATATCATTTTCCCTTTTGAAGGGGATCATCTTCTTTCTAGCTATTGGTCAAGCCAAAGGAGACCCAATAGGAACTCGAAATAAATTACAGTAAGCCCAAAGGGTACCCCGAAGTTCCAAACTCAAAGCTACAACACTCTCAACCATAGCTGCGATAGGAAGGAGTGAATGTTGGGAAAACCTGGACTTAACAGTTTATGCCCAACACCAAGATTTTTTCACTTGTTAGCATCCAATGCTATGAGTACCAACCATATAACCTGTCAACAAAAACCATGCAAAACCACGAGTTAAAACCCTGAGACAAATGATTATTTACACAATAAAAAGAGAAGATCCTTAAAGTAATAGGTAGAATTTACCTGGCAGAAAATCATGTTACTCTTCACCTCCTTCCATAGAAAACATCGAAGTGCATTGAACATGAGCATAGCTTAGGTCAGAGCACTAGCAAACCAGTTGCAGTGAAGAACTACTCTCAGTCAAGAGAACCACAAAAGTGACAAAGCGTAGATGTGAGACCAAGGTAAAAACCCTTGTGTCCAGCTGGCCACCAAGCCACGTGATTTTCCATATGCAACATTTAAAACTTCAACTAACACCATTAAATGTTCATTACATTACTCATACACTATAGTAAAATTCGCATAGGTATCAACTCCTTTTGATTGTGCCATGATCTATTTCCAAAGTTTAAACCTTAGTCCATTTCAACACATAACACTAGATTTTGTTTAGGATTATGATGTAGGTAGCTTAGGGAGAAGCCAGGGTGTTTATTCCTGCAAAACAAATTAGAATTAGTGCATTAGCAATTTTGGTAAGCAAGTGAGGATAGTTCCAATATTCACCACTTACCTCTCGGCAGCCCCGCCTGTGGTATGAATATCAACGTCAAGATCCTAGAAGTACTCGGCATCTTCTCATAAAGTCCATCAGGCCTAGATTTTTGATACAAGCCAGTTTAAAACATGTAAACTAAACCAACATACATCTAACAACAAGAGAACCTTAAAGCAATAAATTTTCGAAGATTGAACTATGTACATTACCCTACCATACTTCATTGCTTCCACAGAAAACATAAATGGCAAAACAACCTCTCTTAGAACATAGTCTTCTTTGTGTCAAACAATTATCAACTCAACTTCCAAGTATTGAAGTTAATTTGCATTACATTAACTACTTAGTCAATGTGACTAATAAGATGTTTTTTTTTTTTTTTTACTGTTTTTAGGGACATTACAAGTGATATCAGAGCCCAGCTACAAAACTAAGTGACCTATTGGGCTCATTACAAGAAGAACATCCGCTGCATATACTTATAAATCATAAACATATATTTATGAATTTTCTTTTTATATGTGTATATGAACTAACAGATTGTTGTTCTTAACACTGGCGTGACAATGCAGGTACAATCACAGTCTGAGAATGAATACAGAAAAGGAAAGTGTCATACATGGAAATTTAAACTCTCCACCAAAAGAGCAAGAAATCATAGTGGAATTAAACTCAGATTTGTGAAATTGATGCAGAATATACAGGAAGAATTCCAAAGTTTCAGAGATGACAACATGCAGGAAAGACGATAATAACAAGCTATAAATGAAGCTCTACTTCAGAGCTTAACAGGGGGAAAACCCCACGGACAGTCCACTTTCTCATCAAATACATTCAAAGAAAGAAACTGTCACACAAATAGATCTACTTGCACTAAAGGAAAGGAGTAGGAAGAACACATACCTGGGTCAATGGAAGAAGACTGTAAGAGTTCTTCCAATTATGATGGATCACCACCTCCTTGCAAGAAAAGGAGGAAAATTGACGACAGTTTACACGGATAATTTAGAAAGATAAAATCCCCAACATATACCGAGGAAAAGGCTGAGGAGTGGCTGTTAGGAATGAACAAGTATTTCAAAGTCCACAACTATTCTAGTGAGATGCAGGCCCGGCTGGCCATTTACAATCTAAATGGTAAAGCAGCCAAATGGTGGAGAGATTTGAAACACACCAAATGGAAGGAAATGAGGGACATAAAATGGGATGCTTTAAGCAAAATATTTCAAGACAAATACATGTATAAAAGATTCTTTGACAATAAGATCAAAGAATTCCATGAATTGAAAATGGGATCCCTAACCATGGAAGATTTCATAAACAAATTCTTAGATCTGCTACATTATGTTCCATACATCAAAGATAAAAAAAGTCAAGATACAACAATTCTTGGGATGTCTACCACAAAATTTTAGAGAAAAGATTGAATTTGACATGCCCAAAACCTTAGACATGACTTTACACAAAGCAAGACTCTATTGATCTCACCTACCCAAATTTTGAGACTATTTTGTTTATTTGCAAAAACATTATGTTAAATTATAATTAAAAAGTTTTGTAATTATGACCAAATCTAGTTAAGGATGATTGTAATAACATATTATTATTATTTAATAAATTAAAAAAGGAGACAAACACCCAAGGAAACTATTAAATGAGTGTTCATTGACCCACTAGGAGGAATGGAAGCTGTTAGAAGGCATGGGACAGGTGTCAGCATTTGCACTTCACCACTATTTGTTGGTTATGGGACAACAACCCCTAAAATTGTGGCATTATCCCCCAGGTGGGTGGAGCAGAGCTGTTACCTCATTAATGACCAGGTTAACCACTAAAAAGGCCTAGGCAGCCTAGAGAAGGAAATTGGAATTGAGCAGGGAGCTCCATATTATTTTCTGCATAAATAATTCCTCAGGGTATCACGTGATGATTGAGAGATTCAAATAGGGAGGCTAAGTGGAAGTGCATTGTGAGTCTGCTGAAATTATTTTGAGAAGGAAACCAGAGGTGCTGGTGCAGGTCTCTTTGACTACTAAGTCTATATGAATGAATGATCTACATTGTTGCTGCAAGTTGATTACCTAAAGCTTCTACAGATTCTTCTTCCTAGTGGTTCAGTGAACAGGCTCGGGGGTCCTAAGGCAAGTAATTTGGCTACCTTCAGGAGTATGTTGGGTGGAACAGGCTCCTTGGGTTGTTTGTTTCGCCTACATTTATCAAGTTCTACTGTTCTATCTTGTTTATTTTCAGTGGAACGAATGAAGTTGTTTTATTTAACCTTTAACACTTTTTCCTTGTTTAATAGTGAAGACTTATTGACTAAAATGTTTAGCTGAATTGTTTATTTTGTTAAGTTAGGATAGGAAATAGAAATTCATAATACAGGTATTTTAATATTTCTTTTACCTACTGTCAGAAAATGAATATTCCATTTCTATATACAAAACTAGGGTTTATACTTTAGGACACCTACTTCATTTCAAAATACACATACTATGCGTTTTATTTATCATTTCATTCAAAAGCTCTAAAGTACTATAAGCAAAGACACTTAGCACAGTCTCTTAACATTTTTCATTTTCTCTCCTTACGGTACTTATACTTTTTGAGAAATAGATGTAATACCCACTTAGAATTTCTATGATATTTCAATGCTATAGTTTTATATATTTACACAACATTTTATTACATTTAACTTTCCATGTATTCCAGATTCTTATAGTAAGAATATCTTTCATGTTTCAGTATGAGAATGTATTATCATATTTTTGAAACCCTAGATACTGATTACCTTCTATAACATTCATCACTATGCAAAAGAATATATAAGACTAATTTCAACAATAGCAAAGTTTGTAAACATTTTTAGTTTCCGATTTAAAAACCCTAAGATTATCATAGTGCCAGTTTAAGACCAAGCACTTAAAAACGTAAACATCAAATCCTTACACCAGATTTCCAAATACATTACTATTGTTCAACTATCACATTTATGATAGCTATCTATACAAGACAAATTCAAACAAGAGGATTATTATTTTTTTATCAACCATAATATTCATTTAAGTGAGGGTTCAATACCAAAACTCAGTTTTAACACCATTCCAAAATATCAATCTATATAAACATAGAAACCGCTCAGAAAACTATTTTAAGTTATGTTTCATTGCAAACTCATTTCCATATTACCATACAAACAAAAGTATAAGCATTGTATCATAGAACCTTCTTGTAACATCCTGATAATTTCATAAAAATTAAAATTTTTTAAAACAACATTAAATATTATCATTTCTATTGTGGAAGTAATAAATGCTTAAGAAGGTAGCAATGATTAGTTAAACCATTAAGCAAAAGACAAATTAATTATTGAATCTTTTTAGCTAAAGACATTTAAAGATTGTGACACGTCATAATTCTTTTAACATACTTACGAGACTCAAACGTTTTGTGTTAACTGTAATTCCAAAGTAATGAGATGAGTAGTTCTAAATGTGATTATAAGCTGTGCACTGTTTGTACTAAAGTGGAATTTTGAAGGAGTGCTGACAGTTTGCTTCTTTGATGTCAAAGGGGTCCTGCGAGGTACCGTGGCGTTTACTTAGATATGTTTATCTAAGGCATTTGAATTATATTTTCCGATGTGCAGAAAAATAGGTAAGAATTCCTACGACAGCAAGAATTTAGAGTACAAGATTCTCTCAAGAGTAATGTCATTGTATTGTGATAATTTCTAAGTATTTCTATGCAAAACAAGTTTGCTGGAGGTATGGATTTTTTGGTTCCTATTCTTATTTTCAAGATGTCTTACAACGTTCCAAAGTACTGAAATCACGTCATCAAATGTGTTTATATTTCTATTATTGTAAATATCAAAGCAGTGTTACAATTGTCCATTTATAATTCTATTTAAAATCTCGAGGAAATGGTGTTTATACTAATTCAAATGAAACTATCAAAATATATTTTGTATCAACAGGACTTTAGAATATTCCTAGGTCTCATATTTATCAATGATTTAAAAATGCATGGCTAAAGCAAGAAACCAAATAGACTTTTCCCTAAGGTCTAAACACCTACTATAGAGATGATATAATGTGGCATATGGTAATTATGCAAATATATGTTCAAACATTATGTATATTAACTATTATTATGTTACTATTGGATTTCAATACAATATCACGATGTATCACTAAAATGGAAATGTATTGTGACATAAAAACTATGCATTCATACATAATATGAAACAAGTATTCAATCCTTCGGAACTATATTGACTGAGCATTGATGTGATGATATTAACATATACTACTATTATTACGATGCCTATACAAACTTTGATAACACAAATATAAAATGTAAACTATAGTCTAACACTGTAATGATTTGATCATGACAGGGTATTTAAATTTGGTACTTAGCAAGGCTTCCAACTGTCGATACCAACCTAAGCATTGACGTCGTTTTACTGCAGGGTGAGGTGGAGGCTTAGTTGGATGGTTTCCACGTGATGGAAAATTACAATGTGTACCAAACCATGTTGAGTTTTGCTATGTAATAGGCATTGGTCTGTCGAGTTAGAAACATGTTAGATGAATCAAATTAATGCAGTATTGATTGCAATAGTAGGCTCAGATATCATCATTCGTTGTTAGCAATCAGTCTACCGTTGATCTCTAAGAGATCTAGGGCTTTGGAGAAACCCTATCCTTTTGTTGGTAAGTAGCATGAAAGTGCTTCTCGGCATTCATTTCGTGTTTTCATGGTAAGGCTTGGAGAGCCAACCATGTTGCAGCAATGTAGGGTTTCGTGGTTTACTGTTACGAGATCTCCTCCCTTGATTTCGAACCTACGACCTGTGAGAGAATGTTTAAAAGTCTTAGGCTTTCAGTTTTTGTGAGATAATAGTTACGGCACAGTCAAAGTGATTATGGAAATGTTCTCTTGATAGTTTTGTTTAGTGAATTCGTTTGAAGCTCGTTTCTATGAGCATTTACATTGTTTCCAAGAATTGAATCCTATTGATACTACAACTGTGAACAGTCTCCATCATTTTGTTGGTGTGGAAAGACTCAAGCAAGGAACACTCAAGTGAGGTAAGTTTTCGTTGACAATAAATATAACACTGTAATATTGAAATTCTTGCTGCGTTTCTCAAATTTTAAACTATCAAAATGTATCTGGAAGGTTAAGTTCGCTGGAGGGTTTCTATGTTCAAACTCGGGCTGAGGATGCTACAACACCCTCCTGGTAAGCTTTGGTGGTTCATAAAACCCTCATAGGTACATTTTGGCATGGTGAAAACAAAATGACGAGAGTTCAAAAGAAAACCTTAACTGAAGTGATGGTCGTCTTTAAGTTTTTGTTTGAACAAAGTTGTAAAGAGGATAAGTCCTCAGTGATGAGTTAGGTTAAGATGTAGGCAAAGATAATGTATAGGTTAGGTTTTGCTTTGTTTTAATGAGGCTTTAAGTCTACGTTGTGAAATGTATTTGTTTTTCCATGGCATTCTGGCCATAGTACAGCTTTGCAATCTTCGAAAGAATGGTTGTCAGTTATAAGACTTGAGATAAGACATGGTTTTGATTATTCACAAAAGCTGTGTTGTTTATACAGGGTTTTAGTACTCTTATTTCTATAATACAATGGTTTGATACTTAGCACTCATAATCTACGTTTGAAGAATGGATGCGTGTGATTTTGAACTGTAGCTGTAGAATGTTTTTTTTGGTGTTGATAATGTTTCTAAAATCGAATGTGCCTTCGGCAGGGTTGTTAGAACCCTAGCCCCGATTTCGTGGTGAGTTTGAAGCTTATGTTTTCGGCTATGTGAAATTGACAATAAATTTTACTACAGTTGAAAGTTTTTTGCAATAAAAGTCAAGAGTCGATAAGTAGGGTTTTGAGATGAACTTAGAAAGGAATTTCGATGTATAAGGAATCTATCTAGGGTTTGATCCTTGAAGTATATGAATGTCAAAATTGAACAAAGAAATCAGAAACTTCACTTTCGGTTTGAAAAGATGATAGGAAACGAATACTGGAAACCTTAAATTTTATGAAATAAAAAGTGAATACTAAAGTTTGTATAGTACTGTTCTGCGATGTTCTTGCGTGTAAATACTGTATCTCAACTTCTATTGCTGGAATGCCTGGAATGATTTTCTGAAATGAATATATTTATTTTTACAGCTGTTAAGAGAAAATCCAGAGAGAAAGAAAATATGATGTTTAAATACAGAGTTAGGGTTTGTAATGTATTAGTTTTGAGACTATTACAATAACGATTAATATATGAAATCAAATAGTAAACTCATGTAGAATTTAAGTATGTATGATGATCATAAAACTATAAGTTGATTAGTTCTTGTAACTGTGAAACGAACCCTGGAAAATGCTATTACTTGGGAAACATGATATGTATGATTTTAATTGCATTTGTTTGCTATCTTGATTGAATAGAAATACGAGGAAAATGCATAAATATGCATAAATTAAACTATATTTATATTTTATGAAATAAGAAAAGAATCATATGATACTATCTATGCTGATACAATAAACTCTTACTCTGTTTAGATATAGGTTAGAATGGCAAACAAATCACTCACTATAATTATTTATCCAATCAAATGGAAATCTCCCTATCTCTCATCTATTATTTAATTTACTTCTCTATACTAGAGTACGATGCAAATAACAACATGTGAAAAAATACAGAGATGGTTTCGAATCAATAATTTGCAAACTTCATCATCCAATTATGGAACATAAATCAGAAATAAAATAAATTCTTTTATAAAACAGAGTTTGATAAATCCTACTAGACAGAACATTGAATTGTAAACAAAATATGAACAGTAAAAGTTGGTTAACTTTAGAGAAACAAACATCCCAAGGAGTCTGTTCCAGCCAACCAATTCCTGAAGACAACCAACTTACTTGCTTTAGGACCCCCGAGCCTGTTCAATGAACCACTAGGAGGAAGAAACTTAGAAGCTTGGGACCTCAACCTTCAGTAGTAATAGTTATCCAGTCTTAAAGACTTAGCAATCAAAGGGACCTGCACCAGCACCTGTGGTTCTTCTTCTCAGAATAATTTGCAGAGTTACATTGCACTGACATAGCCTCACTATTCGAATCTCTCAGTCATCACGTGATGCACATGAGGAATATTTCTGCAGAAAATATTATGTAAGAGCTACCTACTCAATCCGAATTTTCCTTATGTAGGTTGCCTCGGCCTTTTCAGTTGTTAACTGGTCACTAAATGAGCTGCCTTCTCACTCCCTCCACCTAGGGGATAATGCCACATTTGTAGGAGTAGTTGTCCCATAAACAACAGCTAGTGGTGAAGTGCAATTGCTGCCATCTGTCCCATACCTTCTATTAACTTCCATTCCTCCTAGTGGATCAGTGAGCACTCATTTAACAGTTCCCTTGGGTGTTTGTCTCCTACATTAATTTATTAATTAATAATAATTCAGTAATTACATTCATCCTTGACCAAACTTGGTCATAATTACAAAACTTTGCAATTAAAATTTAGCATAAAGTATTTTGCCAATAAAATAATCATTTCAGAAATTGGGTAGGTGACACTTCTATTTCACAGAAATGACTCAGCCCATGGCTCTCGACTTTAACCAAAACACTCTATTAATTACTCAAAGATCGAATTAGTTAAACTTATATATTGCACAAAAACTTAATGAAGTTTTCTTAATACTGTATTTCCATTAAAATCGACCGAGGGTTCATCCCTTTGACAAATACATCTGCAACAAGTTTACATTTTCAACAAGACTTACAGTGAAACATTGCAATGCAAAGCATGAAGACAAGCCAAGGATCATAACCTCTAGATACTTAGCATTAGCTATCAAAAATTACAAACACTGGCCAAAACACTTGCCAGGAATCAAACACCAAACTTTCGTCAAACATCAAGCTTCGGCCACACCGGACCAGGAGAACCTACGAGGGAAAGAACCACCGAGTCTTACCAGGTGGTCGAGCATCATTCTCCCTCCAAGCTTCAAGCAAGTGAACCTTCGATGAAGTACAAGCTTCCACAAAAATGCACAAGTCATTAAACGATAAATTACAGAGATAAATATCAATACAATAGACAACACTAACACTTTGAGTTGATACATTACCTATGGAATGCAGCTTCGGAGTAAGAGACACCTTAAGCAAATGAGAACAACAGAGCCATCTATCAAACATAGAGAAGAGGGTTCCAGTTTCTAAGAAACGGTATATCCTTGCAAGAGAATCGAACCCAAGTTCTAAGAATACAGAAGACTCCAAATTCTATCCTTAATACTCCATTCAAGACTGCATGGTGGCTCAGCTCTACAAGAAGAACAACACCTGAAACTTTTAAGTTTTACCAGCAGGTCAAGGGATCGAACTCGAGGAAGGAATCCTCCAAACTACAACTAACTAGCCCTACATTGTTGCAGGCGGTCGACCTCTCTTCCTTACCACTACCAAGAGAAATCAAGGTCGAAGAAGCACTTCAACGATACACATAACAAAAAACTTGAGTTCTAGTTCAAAGCCCCATATCATATGAGATCAACGATGGAGATGATGCCAACCAGGAACGTCGAGAACCGGGCAGCATCCACTTTTAATACCATATTTATTATCACATCCACCACGATGACAGCTTAGTAGACCAAGGGACAAAGCATGATACAGCTTGACATTTTAATACAAGTTGGTAAACTCCTTCACATGATCTACAGCCACGAAGGCATCCACTAAGACTTCCACTCAATGCAGAAGGCAAGTGACTTAAATTCCAAGACCGGGTTCAATAGTTTGCGAGCACGATGATATCAAAACACTCAATACCCTGTCACATCACATGTCAGTGCCAAGACTTAGGGTCACAACGTATAGTTTATTTCATTTCCAAATGTATTGATCGTAGAATGCATAGTTATTAGGTTTGCATAGTTTACCAAATGACTTCATGTCTTTGTAGATCGCATTCATAGTAGGTGTTCAAATACTTAGTGTATAGTTATAATTCCATAGTATGCACATCTTAACATTGTGCACATTGCCATTTTTATCTATAAAGTTACATAGCATATTACAAAGTATAAATATTAAATTTGAAATGTTTAAATCCCTTAGTCTTGGAAATTCTCATTAGTGTCATCATAATTATGATTATAATAACCTTTACTATATCAGTATGATTCTTCATAAATTATAAATTGAGAAATGTATAAGCTAATATAATCTCAAGTTAATCTATGTATTTAAAATAATATTTGTTTCATGTTCTATAATATAGAGCATTATATAAGTTGAAACATTCGAGATATTACCACTCTTGCAAAATGGAGAAATAATGACGAGATCATAATTACACTTATACATCATAATCTAGTACGTATTTGAGAATTCATATTGTAAGTATCTTTTCTTTGACGTTTCACTAAAGAGTCTAGTGTAGTTACTAATAGTTACAACTTCTACGACTTGTAAGTATGGTCAAGGTAATACTTATAGCAATAGGACAGAGATACATACCATTAACAACTATCTTACATGGAAGTACTTAGAGTTATTATAAAGCATTGACGGCTAATTGAAAACATAATTAGAATTGCTTGTAACATTTGAAATTTTCGTAATACTCTTACTTGCGTATCTGTACAAAGAAACAGGTTCAAATGCTTTAGCTAACATAGCTAAGTAAGCCTTAGGGTACCTCGTAGGACCCCTTCGTCATCATCCAAGAGAAACTGTTAGTACTTTGTCAAGAAAACTTTATCACAAGATAAACTCATTTACAGTATATAGATTACATTTAACACAAGCAAAACTAATGTCATATTTTATGTTAAGAAGTATGAATTATCGTTATCATATTTTGTTATTAGTTAAAAGGATTAGCATTTATTTTATATCCGCATTAGCAAGTACAACATTTATTGCTACTTTAAAATTTTTAAATTTTTGTGAATTTTTGGGTTGTTACATCAAAAATATCAATCTATATAATAAAAATAGATATCGGGCTAAAACACCAATTTCTTGGAATGACCCAGTTATAGAGTTATTTTATAGAGTTAAATTATTGGGATGTCTACCACCAAATTTTAGAGAAAAGATTGAATTTGACATGCCCAAAACCTTAGACGTGATTTTACACAAAGCAAGACTCTATTATGAACATGGAAAACCAAGGAATGATAACATAAATATAAACAGGGAATGGTTCATAACCTTTTCTGACAACCGAAGACTAGGTTTTAGACCACCACCTTACCATAAACAAAACAATAGTTTCCCTCCGAATCGAGGCTTCAACCGACCTCATAGATAGCCAAATGCACCCCTACCGCATGCCAACAGACCAACGTTCAACAAAGGGGCAAAGGCTGCCCCACCAACCGTTATGTGTTGGAAGTGCCAAGGGCCCCACTACTTCAGAAATTGCCCCAACAAGATGGACAAAGTATTACACAATGTCCAAGCAAACCCTACAGTGGGGGACATGGCCAAAATACGCAGAATTTATGCCGCATCGGATGGCCATCAAGCAGATCCCCAGGCCACCATGGTTTAAATTGAGGGTAAGATCTCAAACACATCCATTTCTGTTTTAATAGATCCCGGTGCATGCCGAAGTTACGTCTCCCCTAATGTTGTTGATACTTGTAAGTTAAGCCAAGTGAGCCATGAGAAACCATGGCTGGTACAATTAGCCACTAGTACCAAATGAAAAGTCTTCGAACTAGTTAAAACCTACGAGATAGATTTGAACGGTTTCCCAACTAGGGTGGATATAAACATCCTACCACTAGGATCCTATGATGTACTTATAGGCATGGAATGGTTAGAAGAACATCATGCCCTACTTGACTGCTTGAACAAGTCAATACTATGCACGGATAACCAAGTTAATTAGAAGACCATTCGAGGTATCCCTAATAAAGTCTCTGTAAGGCAGATATCTGCCTTACAAGCAAAGAAATAGAAATTGGAAATCATACTCTTTTTTCTTTGGTCTACAACGATATGATCAAAAATTGAAAGAGCAACTTGATTTGTCAAATATTTTATTGTTTCACCTTGACTTCTACTTCCTTTCCTAGTAACTTCATCGGGCGCACCTGTCAGATTAGGAATTGAACAAGATATTGCAAAATGGAACCTTAGTTTGTCTTTAGATTGTTTATTGGATAAATCTCCCCTTAAATCCATTCTAATTTTTTGTAGTGCTTCCAATTTCACTAGTGTGCTTTGATGATTGCTCTAGCTTGCCTACTAATAGTGGCTTTGTTTCTCTTACTTTTGGAGGAACCACCTCTTGAAACAACAAACAAATTATCCTTGGTTGTAAGAAATTATTTATCCAAATGACTCCTTGGTGTTGGATTGCACACTGCATGGATAATGTATTCACTTGATAATCCTTCTTTGTAGTTGAATAAGTAGGTATGTGTTTCCCATTTACCCCAATTTCTCTCTTATATTGCTAATTGTTGCATACCAGTTGTATAGTAGGCTAATGTTGATGAACATGGACTCTTAACAAACACAAACTACATAAGATCTAACCAGCACGGTGTGTGACTTTTATTTGTTCAAATTTATTCCCTTCTATGATCACATCACACACTTCCTTTGGTAACATAAGAATTTGAACCTAAATACGTCTACTTAGAAAATTTTATTTCAAAAAGAGCTCTTAGAAATCCCAGTCAATTTTGTGTGCAATCAGACTTTGTTGCATAGTTTTGTAGCTTCTTTGACAAGCTCATAAAATACATAATTTGAGGGACTTGATCGGTTGTTATTTTTCTATTCTTTTCAATGGAAATATCAACTATTTTTAGAAGTTTAATTTAATATAGATGAACTACAATAGAATCATGACTTCCATGTCTAAGGTTTTTAGCAACTTACCCACTCTTATTTTTGCAAAATGGTTTGATAATGAATGGATCATTACTAATCCAACTTAAAATTCTTGAAATATAATTGTGAAGATGACTACACCTATAGAGACAATTTTACAAGAGCTGTTTAAAAGCAAGGTGATATTTTTCCCAAGGTGACAGGAAAATATTTAATAACCCCATGATTGAATTTGAAGTAAACCAACATAGTAAAAGTAAAATCCCTCCTTTCATATGCTACAAGCATCTAGAGTCCCAGTTAGAGAAGGGAACGTTATACATTAATAATGGAAATACATAGGTGTCATTTGAGACTTAAGTTTTTAACTTTATTATCCTGGATGAGAGAATTCAATTTCCCACAACCAAAGATCATATTTGTCGAGTCTGTAACACGTTATAAGTTATAACTAGTCAAGCTTTGGATTTTCAAGGCTTCATAGCATGGAATATTTGTTTAACACGCATTATTCTTTGCAAATATTGTGAAAAGAAGATTGTTATGTGCCTTTAACTAGTGGATCGAAAGGATGTGACAAAATTGATTTTAGAAAATCATATAAAGTTTCATGTACATTCTTTTTCCAACATGCAATTTACCTTTTTTTTTAAGTCAAGCATGTTGATTTGAGTCATACATCTCTATCTTTATAGCATCCTTATTTACCACTCCATATATTTTAGATAATTTAGTTTGATGATGTTTCTCTAATTGAAAATTCTGTGATTTAAATGGGAATTCCTAGATTTTTTATTAGTTTATTCCAGAACCCCACCCCAAAACATACTCTTCATGTGTTCCCACTTTGTGAATCAATGTTCGAGTAGTTGTGATGACTTTTGAATTATAAAATTGCATTGAAAATAAATGTGTTTATTTTTGTAGTATGTGTGTATATAAGCGGGTTAGATGTTCAACGGGAGAACATAATGTCTTCTATCACTTGTTTTGTTTTCTTATAAGAAGTAAAATACTTGATCATGCAACTTACCATTGATTGTTTGCTTGATATTCAATACCAGGATCTATGAACTGTGGAATCTACCCCTGATGATGGTCTTTTGGCAGCACCTTTGCTTAAGCACCAGGTTTGCTTCATATCACTAGTGATGGTAGTTGATCTCTCTGCGGTTCTTATCACATGCTGAGAACAATATAATGAATTTGATTTTACAGAGGATTGCATTGACTTGGATGGTTCTACATGAGACAGAAAACATGCATTGTTATGGTGGTATCTTGCATATGATCAAGTTAATTTAATAATCTTTTGTTGTGTTCAAACTTGAACTGTGTGCTATATTTTTTGTAGCTTTGCTTAAGCACCAAAGATTAAACCCCACACCCTTCGTGCATTTCACATGTTTTCATAGGGATATATTAAGGCTTGGTAATAGACTCTTGTTTCCATGTTCCTATTTAGGTTCCATTGCAAATGTTGTTGTTCTCTATTGCATAATGCTCGCTACCGAGCTATCGATTTTTATGTTTTTAGAAATTGGGGTACATAATGGTTTTGATTGGGACATATTATATTGTTGCCATTGATATTTCCTTCAATGGTTGTACGTAAGTAGTGATTTTGTGTTGCAGAGACAATAAGAAAGACTAATAATTATGCTTTTAGCTTTGGCATTTTGATCTCATGTTCCTTCTTTAATAGTATTGGATTGTACCATTACACACATTATTATCATCCTTCTTTTCCTACCCATGTACCTTACCTTAATTTTGATGCTATTGCAGATATCATTTCCTTTGTGCACAATAAGTCAAAAATAGAATCATTAATTGACTATGCATTCACTCCGAGTTTATTCTTGAAATGTGCATTTACCATGTTGTTCAGTTGCATATAATAATAAGTGCTGATAAGTTTGCTTTATTTCATTGGCAATTGGATTTCCAAATCTCCTTGGATCATCAAATCCCAATTGGACAAGCTCTCAAAGTATCCTTGAACATCATGGTTTGAATTTATGCTTGGAGATCAACAAAGACATCATAGTTTGAATATTGAAGCAATATGTAAGTTGTACTATGCATTACATTGAACCTGTCTTTCTTAAGAGGGATTGTTAATTTTTCGGTCGATTTGGAGGAGATGAGGCAATTGTAGTTTTTTTTTACTAGGTTTTGCCACCTTGGGGTAATACTGCCAATTTGTTAGTTGAAGGTTGTTTTGACTAGGTTTGATACCTTAGTGCAACATTGGAAATCTGTCACTTAACCCAACCCGTATAGACCTATATGACATATCTTAAGGTTTCATAGGATGCCATCTTAGATGGTTGAATTTAAGTTCCATGTGTAATTTATCTTTTTTGCTTCCTTTTTGCATACTAAAAAATGTATTGGCTTCTTGAAGGATAAAGAGACTTGTTTTCTTTTTTTTGGAAGTGCTTCCAGAGACAAGTGCCATAGGGACACATTTCATAACATGGACTTCCTTCAGCTTAATTTCTAGGTAGGAGGTGGTATCTATTCTTCCAAAATTTTCCCTGTACTTGCACCCAACCGCATCCCTTTTTAACTTGTGGAAGGATCAACGTTTTGTCAACCTCTGTAGTCATAACCAAGGCCCCATTGCCACTTATTTTTGTTCTGATATTTGATAGTTTAATATTTCAAAGCATTTGGTTGCAATTCTTGTTTGTAAAATTGTAATTATTCATTACTTGTAATTTTTTTATGATGGATTATTCTTCTCATTGTAACAGACTGTTTGGAACAACCTTAATAAGGTAAGTCCTCTTTTGTAATGATGCAAGCATTGCATTCCTTTGATGTATGAAGAGGATTTTTCTACACATATCTTGTGCCATGGTTTTGATAAGAATGATGATATCAGATTTTAGTATTGAGCTCACTAATTGCTTGCTGCGTAGATCTTAGGGACCCCTTAAATAATTTAAAACTTTTAGTCCCTTACTACAGGATAAGTAAATTTACATTCCTGATATTTAATATATGCATAAGAATTGATAATATGGTGTTTTCTTGTGTAAGCTTATGAGCTTAACTGATGATTATGTAGATCTCAAGAACTTCATTGAACCTCCTCTTCCCATCTACTTTGGTACAAGAAACCGTATTTCTTTTCAAATCGCAGGGATTTATTCCAATCAATCCAGATGCCCCAGAAGAAAAGTTCATTTTTGCATCTACATTTGTATCTTGTTCAAAGTTTACCCGCATGTTGATTTTTGTTTGAACTTCCTCGGCCTCCATGTTTTCATCAAAAATATTGCTGAAGAACTTCATTGAACCTCCTCTTCCCATAGGAAATGGTTCCTCCACCAACTTCATAAAGTGTAAAAAGTAAAGGACCCCCATTGAATGGAGTATGGAAACCACGTTTATGCCTTTGTTTTTTTTTACTTTTCACCATAAGCTCTATGTTACTTTTCATCATGCTCAATGTTTGGTCATGGACCTCTGTGTTTTTCAGGAAGATGTCTTTGAAAATTTTCCTTGAGGTTGTGCTTTGTCTTGTTGGTTAAAAATATCTTCAAGGACATCATTATTAAGATCTTAATATAAACCGGCAAGATTGCAAGAGAGAACTTGAACCATATTTTTCATTTGCCGAACTCATACTAGAGAGAATAATTAGTGTATGGAATTCAAATTAAGATCATTAGAACGCCTTTTCTTTTCTGTTAGAGTTTCTCAAGAGAAATTGTTCAAGGCAATTGTTCTGGCTGGAGCTTTATTAGGAAGGTAGTGTTTGGCTGAATTTCATTGTGTAGAACAGAATAATTTCTTGCGGTAACATTTTTTTTCTTTTTTGTAACTAGGGGAATCGGCAACTGCAGACTGCGATGGTACTCGCGTCACACGAGGTCCAGGGATCCAATCCTGCTACCACTATACCCCTAGGTGCCCCACACACTCCGCAAGCATGGGACACCGGTAAAGCTGGGTTTTATTTGAACTCATGACCTCCATTTCCAACTGTGACTTCATAACAACTAAACCGCCAATGAGACACACCCGTGCGGGCTTCTTGTGCTAACATTGAAGTCAATTTTAATTGGATATTAAATACTACTGAAGAACATTAAGGAACTTCTCTCAAATTTTAAACTTGTTGTATTAACTTTTTCATTGAAGTATCACTCTTTGACTTTTTGTTCTCTTGTATTAGGCATAAGCAAGTGATGCTTGAAGCTCATGACCAGTGGTGTGAAGAAACATGCAAGATTTTGGCAGAATATCAGCGACGACTTCATTGATATGTTGATCAAGCAAGAGATGCAAAGAGAGTGAGGGTTGGCAGTGGGAAAGATGCAACTCCTAATATTCTACATGCCCGCAATGAGCAGGATACAGTTTATGCTACAATTAAGGGAAACAAGCCAACAGATGGTCTCATTCTTATTGAAACAGCAAGGGAAAGGAGCATTAGAAAGGCATGTGAGTCACTTGCAGCTCATCTCATTGAAAGAATACGGAACAGTTTCCCAGCTTATGATGGGGGTGGTGTTCAGGGGCATGCACATTTAGATACTGAAAAGCTAGTTATTGATTTGGATGGGGAAATACCAAATGATGTTAAGGATATTGCTCTAAATTTGTTGAGGAGTCCTCCATAATTACTACGTGTAATTACTACATATACAACTCGTATTGTCAATCTAATAAACCAGGAGACGGAGAAAATTGATGTCAGGGCCGATGCTGAACATCTAAGGTTTTTTATTATTGCCTTGCCTATTTCGTTAGCAATTATTTGAAAGAACACATTTTCATTCCCTTCAGTTTATGATTAAAATCTCATTTTTCCTTGGAATAATAGCTGACTAATTGTCTATTATCTAGTTTTAAAGTGATTTACTTAAATTCAATAGAAGTATTGCAACTGCCTCGAAGAGGTCGTCCACCACAAGTGGTCGACCCATTAAACAACCCTCGTTGGGTGAACCATTCAACACAAGAACTTTTCGGCTAAGCTTCCACAACAAGGGTTACTATTCTGTTAAAGTCACCTAGGCCCTGCATCTTGCCCAAACCACTTATTTGTGTCTCTAGAGGAATTGAACGGAAACTTAGTGGGTGCGAACATGCCTACTGTCTTCACCACTGAAGCACAACCCTATTGAAACCTATTGTCTGTTAGTACTTATACTTTTTAATGTACTTGGTTTATGGGGGTACTATTCTATCCCGATCATAGAGGACCTGCACAACTTATTTTGTCTTCAAAGGAATTGAACCTTGTTGGGTGTTGGCATGCCACTGTTTTTGCCATTGAGTCATGACTCTGTTAACACTAATTGCATGTGGTTATTTATACACCTTGTGTTTTTCGAATTATTGTGCTAAGAAGGCACATTTCTATAGCCCATGTGGAGGGGAAGTGTCCATCTGTCCCATTAAAAAAAAAATAATAATAAATTAAAAATTAAAATTAAAAAAAATAAAAATAAAGAGGGATGTGTGTTGTAGTTTAGTGGTGAAATATTTGGAGATTTGATCCCTCTCAACACTTTGTAGACCCTGAGTAAGATGGGTCTATACTGGTATACTTGGTGTATATTGTATCCTTATGTCCTTATAACAAGAAAACTAATATGAATATTCAGCATGTAGTTAATCAGGTTTATCTTTTCATAATTTGTCATTCTTCTCATATTTCCATTGGCTAAATATTATAAGTTAACACACTATTCTATATATCATCTTGAGTTGAAATTTAGTCTTTAGAGTAACAAATTCTACAAGCCTGGTTATTTTTTTTCAGTAAAATAGATTTCTGAGTTTTACGAGTGTACTTATTATCTGTCACTAGCTCTGAGTAAGGTTTTTTATTTAAATAATTTATTGAAATTATTATTTCTATTATTAAACAAAAAGATTCATATAACTCACAATTTCCCCATGGAGGGGGACTGGGTTGACTCCAGTCCCCTGTTAGGTCCACTCCAACATTCAGTAGAACACCTTCGTTGCTAAGATCAATGGGCCATGCAACGTGGAAAGTGAACAACTCAACTTCCAGTGCCATTTTGGTGGCCAGCTTTTCATGAAACAAACAACTCAACCATGCGGGTAGGATAGTTCCCATAGGGAAAGTTGTTATTTATATAACTTGTGTTTTTTGAATTATATACTTGGTGTATCCTTATGTCCTTATAACAAGTTAAATTATATGAATATTCAGCTTGTAGTTATTCAGGTTTATCTTTCAATAATTTCTCATTCCTCTCATATTTCCTTTGGATAAATATCATAAGTTAACACACTATTATTTGTATCATCTCGAGTTGAAATTTAGTCTACAAGCCTATTTCTTTTTTTTTCCAGTAAAATAGATTTTTGACTTTTATGAGGGTACTCCTGGTTCGTTTGACAAATCACGCCCGAGCTGAATTGAGGATGCAAAATGACTAGAAGGCCTAGGGAAATATGTTGTTATCTTTCTTATTGAGGAATCAATCTGTACTCTAGGATGTAATAATTGGAAGATCCAATCTTATTTTCGACACCCATCTCTTGTATTTTCCTTCTATTTATAAGTATTTTGGTGAGGGGTGAAACCTAGGGTTTTGGACTTGAGATGGTTCAAATTACTTGACTTGACAATTTCATCGTCTTAAGTTATAAAAGAATCTTAGTGTATTTATTTTAAAACATATACTTTTAACTCTTAGTTAGATTTTAATTAATATATATATATAACCCTTAGCTATTTCTCTTTTGAATTATATAACTATAATTGAACTCTCAGTTATTTTTCTTTGTAATATATATATATATATATACAATTGTAATTGAACTCTTAGTTTATTTATCTTTTAATATATATATATAGATAGATAGATAGATAGATAGATATGGTTGACCCTTATTTTATTTAATCATAGGATTTCTTTTAATTATCCTATTGGCTAGTTGATTTAGCTTCTCAACTAATTGGTCGTTCTAATCCGTTTGCATGCTCGGTCCCTCTTTGAGTGGCAATGCGAGTCATTCTTGAAGGTAAAGAAAATATGATTCATTTAATCAATATAAAAAATATGATGACTAATGCTCCAGAGTTTTTGGATCAACATTAGTAATGTGATGTGTTTTTCTGCTATTTAGATTTTTTCAAGCTCAACACTTTTAAGATAAGTAACTCTAGTGCTATTCCATAGATTATGCTCAACACTAGTTCTAGGATGCATTCTAGATACACCTAGGGAAACAATGATCAAGGATCAGATGCTCCATATCTTATGCTCAACATCTATAATTGTTTGTGTGCTCCAAGGCTTATTCCCAACACTTACTAATTTATCTTGTAAGGTTATCTATGTGTTCCAGAGCTTACCCTCAACACATACTATAGTAACCCATGTGCTCCAAGGATTATGCCCAACACATAATAAAATTCATCCATGTGCTCCATAGTTTACACTCAACACATAATAACAGTCATCCATGTGCTCCTGAGCTTACGTTCAACATATAGTAACAGTTAGCCATGTGCTCCATATCTTACGCTCAACACACAATAAAATTCATCCATGTTCTCTAGAGCTTATGCTCAACACATAATAAAAGTCATCCATGTGCTCCGGAGCTTACGCTCAACACATAATAAAAGTCGTCCATGTGCTTATGATATTACACTCAACACATAATGAAAGTCTTCCATGTGCTCCAGAGGTTACGCTCAACACATAATGAAAGTCATCCATGTGCTCTAAAGGTTACGCTCAACACATAATAAAATTCATCCATGTGCTCCATAGCTTACGCTCAACACATAATGAAAGTCGTCTATTTTCTCTAGATGTTACGCTCAACACATAATGAAATTCATCCATGTGCTCCAGATATTACGCTCAACACATAATTAAAGTCATCCATGTTCACCAAAGCTTATTCTAAACACATAATGAAAGTCAAAGTCTTTGGATATTACATCCCTCCCCACTTAGAACAACACCATCCCGGTGTTAGGGACTCTAAATGAAACCCTAAAGAGGGGTAAGCCTCTTTCATCATGGTTTCATTCTCCCATGTGGCCTCTGTAGCTATCTTACTTGCTTTGACATATTTTTAGATATCCTTGATGTTTCTTGCTTTTCATACCTATGCTTTTCACAAACAACACAAGTTGTTTCTAGCATTTCATCATAAAACACATTCATTCATACGATTTTTCCAAAAATCAATTCGAACATAAGTAATAATTTTCCTTTGCAACATCATGTTGTTTCCTTTTCATGGAAACTCTTTTTAGAGTTTGATATTCCTACATAGCTTTACTTTTCAATTACCTGTACCTGCACATATGTCTTTCGTACATGATCATGATCTAAGATAATATTTTCAAAAATTCTTGGCATGGCACTTCTTTTCAAAGTACGCTTAGTCATTTTCTACTTGCTTTTCCTAAAAAATAAATCATATCAATGCTCATAACATGAACTGTGCATGAACATAACAGAAAATATACATAATCTAAGCATAAATGTGCATAACTTATGCATAACATGATCATAAACAACTCTCGGTGTGTCAGAGCATACCATCTTAATACCCAAATATGATTTATCAATCTAGGTGTTCCCGAGCATAACATCACATAATATTTATCAATATAGTTTAATAGTAGTTAAGGGATTATTGATGCTCCATAGCTTCTATCTCAACATCAATTAATCACAATGAGTCTAAGTGCTCCATAACTTTTACTTCTCAACGCTCACTCAACAAGTGCTCCAGATCTTTTTACTGCTCAACACCAATGAATATTTTATCAATCTAGGTGATCCCTCGTGTATTCACTCAACACCAAATAAGTTTTCTATCTTTATTACTAATGTAGAGTAGTTACAAAGTCTATTTATTAGCCCTTTTGTAGATCTTGTAAAATAAATTGAACACACAATGTAAGAATAACATGAACATAATCAGAATTTGAAAACTCATATTTTTTAATAGTACTAAAATATACATATATAGGTAGTTCAAACTGTGAGCATAAGACGCGCACATGGTAGTTCATTCTGGGCCTATTTCAATGGTTATAAACAAATACCATTTACAAGGACTGTGGTCTTATACTACGATGTAGTCCAAGACTGTTTATGTGTGCTCTGAGGTTCCTCTCGTCTCAACATCAGATCATATTAATCCCTTCAAGACTTGATTAACACTCTATGCATATTTTAAATATGTTATTTTAAACAAAACATGACACTTCTAGTATCTTGGAAAAAAAACATGTATCGATCATTTCAACAATTCTTAATTTCTTCAATCAATTGCTATACACATGCCATTAATTCAAATTAACATTTCTTATAATCGGATTTCAAATTTATCATCTTGTTTCCTATTCAACTTCTTATAAATATGTTAAGTTATTCATGCAGTTGACTATCATTAGTCTAACTGTAAATCAACATCATGCTACCTGTTTCAAATAGTCATACAATTTATTTTAGAAAATACCTCTTGTATTACCTTCCGTTCACAATGCTTGGTGAAGTCTCTTGTACCCACATGCACCTACATGCTTCACGTACAATCTCTTTCCATAAGTTATTTACATCGTAATCTTTTGTTCATCATAAAGAAAACATAAAATATGTCAAGTTTCTATCTTGATTGTATATAACAATATCGTTGCAACCAAATGTTCTCATGCATAATTCTAATGCATTACCTCTTTTCTCGCAATCCTAGGCACAACTAGGATTGCACGTATTTTTGATAAACTTTGAACTGTCATAGTTTATTTTCTTATAAATATGCATATTTTAATTTTTAGTACTACTACTAGCTTTATGGCCTTTCTATAGACATATTAAACACAAATTTTTTCAATAAAATCTTTTCATGGAGTTCACTATATGCTTAACCTTATAGCATAATTTTACTAGTTACAAATGGCATGAACATATATTTTCATCGTTTATAGACCCTCTCAATTAACCATGTTTGTTTATAGTATTTTTACTTAGACTTCCTCACATTGCTTTTCATGCAATCAAACGTCTTTTAAATGTTGATTTTCCTATAACCCTCTATAATAGAAGATAATTGCATGCTCTGACTTTCTACTCATACAAGAAAGTAAATATTTCTATCTTTACCAAAATATTCCATACTTTACCTAAGAAGATATTTCCGACAACTTGTTTATCACACATTCGAGTCTCGAAGCTCATTTTATGCTTCTTTAGTACTTACGATTTATGACTCAACACATATGATAATAATCTCGAGAATTGCTTTAAATACTAATGACCAATGCACTTATGATGCATCTAACTAGTCTTGCTAAGTTTTGAAACTCTTTTCATGCCTTTATTAATCATGACTTTTATTCTAGGTTTAAAATATTCCTTATAATCGACTTACGTCACTCTTATTAAGTATAGTCACTTATACCATACTATGTTTGTAGATGCACACTATCCTTTTTACATAGTTTTGCGGTACTCACGCTTATTGTTCCTTGATGTTTGTCTATAAATTTTCATATAGAAAATAACTGCTAATTTTTTGCATGCACACCTCATGACTTCACGGTCATACAGGAGGTAAACATATCAATTTGTATTTGGATTCATAGGTCTTCTACTAAAAACTTAAATCTTATCATTTACATGGAACTTGCTTTAGTCATAGAACATAGGGATTTTTATTTAAAGCATTTTCTCCCTGTGTTCATGATTGTGTTCTCTTACAGTTCCTGGATTCAGGCAATGTGTAGTAAACAAGATCTTGTTAACTTTATAAAAATAAAATTCGACAATATTTTTCTACAACGGATTTATTTCAATTAGTAAGCTCAAAAGGTCCCGATTGTTTGAATCTAGGCTCTAATACCACTTGTCATGTCCATAAAAATACACTATAAAAAAAATTTAACGGTCTTTAATTGTGTAAATTGGTCAAAATGAAACTTCAGCACTGAGAAGTGAATTGATGATTTATTAATTGTTCTTTTGGTTTGTTTACCCAAAATGTGCCTATGTCAGTTTCTTATGAAAAGTCCTGTAGTTGATGAATATCTGGTTGGTTTCTTGCATGAATGTTTTGAGTATGATTTCCCGTTTGTATGTTATGAATTTTCTCTTTTAAGATATGGAAACTTAGTCTTCAACTGAGCCTAGCTTACTTAGATTTTCTTAAAGCTAATGAATATTTTTTTCCTATTGCTTGACATGTTTGGGAAAGCTCGACTCACTCTCTAGCATACCATCCCTAATCATAGGGTAAGAGGATTAATCCTTACATACTAAAGAGGCCCTAAGGGGCTGGTGCAGAACTAACCCGGTGCTAAACTATTGGAAAGAACTCCCTACTATGTAATAACTTCCTTCCTATGCTATACATATCCTATATGGTAAACTTTACATGATCTATGAATTCCTATGTAACAAACCTTATGCACTACCATTACCATGCATAATCTTATGTTTTCTATATGCTAAAACCTATGCGTTATCAGTCAAATTAGCACTTCTCCGTCTGTGACCACATTTCCCTATCGGTCACACAAAAGGACACTATGGATAGAAGAGCTTACTTGACCCTAGATGATTTGCAGTTGAACCTTGCAGTCCTTTCCTCAAATTTTTTTTTTTGCCTATTTTAGAGCATAACCACGACTCTTATACTTGCCAACACGCGGATCAACTGTGGGTGTTCATACTGATAACCTGTGGGTATCATTTGAAAATTTTCACCTGCTAGCTACAAGATAGGATAGCCATGAGTCACTCACTAGTTTTCCTATGCTATAGTCGCAGGTATCTTTAGAAATCTTGAAAAAATATATAAAAAACATTAATTGGGATTAGTTAGGGAAGTTACTCAAACTACCTTATCTTCCCAAGCCAAATTTATCTCGAAACTTCCCTCCTAGCCTTTCCATAAATACAAGGGGAGAGGCATGTGAAAGGGGAGCCAACTTTGGTAGAGAAATAATGGAGGAATTCATACTCAAGAGATAGGAGCAGGAGCCTAGGATATGGTTTCAACGGTGCTAGTGCAGGACAGGTATAATTTCATGTACTTGCTGCATTTATTAATAAAGATTGAACATTCTTCCCTTTCCAAATAGATTCGTTCATGTAAGTTGCAGATCTAATTACAATTTGATGTTTCATTATCTAATGAATATCAATATTTTATTTTTAGTTAAATTGGTCAGAGGAAGGTTTGTAGTTGTTTTGCAGGTTGTTGCATTGAATAACTAGGAGAAAGCTTGGATCAACCGTTTGAATAAGGTACACATTCTCCTAAACCTTAATCTCTTTTCTTAATAAAATTACTTATCGAACCTTGTATGTATGTCTCTTACCCCAGTACGTTGGTAGTCTCTCTCCTTGCAGCTAGCAAGTGCAACTTTTCAAATGATACCCGCGGGCAAGTATAAGAGTCGCAGTTATGTTCAAAAATAGGAACAAAAATATGTTTTTTAGGAAAGGACTGCAAGGCTCAGCTCCAAATCATCTAGGGTCAAGTAACCTCTTACATCCATAGGGTCCTTTTGTGTGACCGATAGGGAAATTTGGTCACGGACGGAGAAGTGCTAATTTGACCGATAAAACCACTCTGAGTTCTTTAGTTAACTAATACATATCTTTAATTGACGCATTAACTGAAGCATTGACACTTAACTGAAGATTTATAAATGAATATTTAATAAGTTGAGTTCTCTTTAATTAGCTAAAGTTCCTGCATGGGAAATTTTGAATTCTCTTGATCTTTATGCTTTATCTTTTATTTCTTTGTCTCTTACTGCATGGTCAAGATGTGCTAACTTTAATTATCCATCACATTAAATTTTACTAACAAGAATTATCAGATGTTGTGATCATATTATATTATTCCAGACCAAATGATCATATGCTAAAGTAATTCACTTTAGAGGTGATCAATTTCTAAAGGAGACTTAATAACATTCTGGTGATCATGGTTAATAATATATCACCAACATTAATTGCTTTTAACAAGTAAAGCATGACCTTGATATGGAAGGTACACCTCTATACGGGAGGTCCATATCATGGATGGCTTTATATGGAATCTCCACATGATAATCATGACTTGATATACACAAGTCTGGAGCCATGTCCAAAAGGACTTTACAACATCATTACTTCGATCAATTACCTCTATACAAGAGGAATAACCTTTACATAGAAGGAAATTAAAGTGCTCACCTCTATATGGGAGGATCAATATTGACTACAAAATATTGGTTTGGAGAATGTCTCCTGATGCTATATATTTAACACTCCCTCTCAGTGAGGGAGGAATTATCTTCGATACCAAAATTCTCTCAGGAGTACTTAAATTTCATCACTGACAGAGGCTTTGTTAAAACATCTACAATCTGCTCATCAGTAGCAATGTACTGAAGTTTCATTGTACCTTTCTAGGCCATGTCTTAGATGAAGTGATACTTCATTTCAATGTGCTTCGACTTGTCATGAAACACTGGGTTTTCAGAAAGCTTGGTCCAACTCTGATTGTCACACCTAATAACTGTAGGCTCAAGGTTTTGACCGAAAAACGCTGCAAGTAGCTTTCTGAGCCACACTATTTCTCGACAGGAAACACTGGTAGCTATGTATTCTGCTTAGATAGTGCTATGGGATATGGAGCCTTGCTTCCTGCTATACCAAGATATCATAGTTGATCCAAGGCTATAACAGTATCTGGATGTGTTCTAATGGTCCACAATGATTCCTCCCCATAATGAGTCTGTAAACTAGGTAACATGACTCCTCCGTCGGAGGCATTTATGATTCCATATGAAATTGTACCTCGAAGGTACCTAAGCACGTGATTAGCAGCTATCCAGTGTCTATGTCTCGGATCAGACATAAATTGACTCAGAATTCTCACATCATAACATATACTAGGTCTCGAATGTATCAAGTACGTTAGAGAGCTTATAAGTTGTCTATACAAAGTGGGATCTACTAGATCTAATCAACAGGCTGACTCATGAATTTTCCTCAAATTGGAAACCATCGGTGTATTCATAGATTTGCAATATATCATGCCAAACCTACGCAATATATCCACACTGTACTTCCCTTGAGATAGAAAAATCTCATCTTTTCTTTGCCATATCTCAAGGCCAAGAAAGTAGTGAATTAGACCTAATTCTTTCATCTTGAACTCTGAGGTGAGCTCCTTATTGTACCAATCAATCAGATGTTCCTCTACAGTGAGAAATAAATCATCAACATACATAACGAATATCAATGGTTGATTCTTCACTACTTCGAAGTACAAATTTGGATCAACTTCACTCTTACAGAAACCTAGTTTTTGAAGGTAGCTATCAATTCTGGAGTACCAAGCCCTGGGGGATTGGTTCATCCCATATAGATATTTGTTTAGCTTGCAAACATGAGACTCCTTCACATGCACCAAAAATTTTTCAACTTGCTTAATATAAACCTCTTCCTGAACCTCTCCATTGATAAAGGTTGTCTTCACATCCATGTGGTGAAGTTTCCATCCTAGAACAGATGCAAGTGCAATCATTGCTCATATTGTGGTGTACCTTGCCACAGGGGAAATGGTCTCATCATAATCGATGCCTTCTCTCTAAGAGAAACCTATGGAAACGAATCTGGATTTATACTTCTCAATGCTACCATCTGCATCATGCTTTATCTTGTAAATCCATCTAGAAGTCGCAATGGACTTCTCATCGGGTTTGGGAACAACCTCCCAAACATCATTCTTCATTATAGAGTTGTACTCTTCTCTCATTGCATCTTTCCAAAGTTGTTTCTGTGCATCTTCTTCATATGAGGATGGTTATGAATCATTGATGTCACTCATCAGTGCAACATACCCTAAATATATGTCAGGTTTCTTTCACTCTCTGGATCATCCTGTTGGTGATCAACGTTTCTCTGTAGTTTGTAAGATGTCTCGGCACCAAGCAAATCTTATTTTAGGGGGGGGGTTATCATTTCACCTCTCAACTAGTTCTATTGGTTCTTTGGGAGATAGCGAATCTTAGGCATCTTATGGTTTCTCCCTCTCTAACTCTGAAGGGGGAGAATCAGACCCGGGATCCTCCATCTCTGAATCACATTGAATCTCTTTCGAGCTTTTGAAAGTAGCTTCCTCATGTAAGGTAACATCTCGACTAACTTCAATGTGTCTATCACAAGATACATATATTTGGTATGCTTTGGATGACTCGCTATAACCCACAAAGGTGCCTCTCTTTTCAGAAGGCTCCACCTTTTTTCTCTTTTCTTTTGGTACATGAATGTATATTGGGATCCCAAAGATCCTCAAGTGTGATATGTATGGCTTCTTACCGATAAACACTTCTTTCGATGTCTTCTCATCTAGAATTGTATGTGGGATTCTATTCTGGATGTACACATTTGTACGGGTGGATTCTTCTCATAATGAGGTAGACATATCTTGATCATGCATCATGGATTTTGCAGCCTCACATATGGTTCTATTCTCTCATTCGACAACCCCATTTTGCTTAGGGTTGTATGGTACTGTTAACTGTCTATATATTCTTGCATCACTACATAGCTCATTAAATGAATGTGAATCAAATTCATCTCTATTATCATACCTCAATGCATGAATGTGATTTTCTTTTTGATTTTCAACTAGGGTTTTAAACTCTTTAAATTTTTTAAGGGTTTCACTTTTATCCTTCATTAAATAAATCCAAGACTTCCTAGAAAAATTATCTATGAACAATACATAATATAAGAATCCACTCAGGGAGGGGGGTGACATTGGACCACATAAATCAGAATGTATTAAATCTAAAATCCCTTTAGATCTATTACAACTACTAGAAAATATTTTCTTAACATTATTCCCAAGTGTACAACCCCGACATACACTATCATGCTAAAAATAAAATATGGGAATACCTTTTACCATCTTTTGAAGTCCTGTTAGTTGTTTGTAGTGTAGGTGTCCAAGTCTTCGGTGACATAGCTCACATGGACTGATAGTGTGGTGAATAATAGCTTTAATATACTTCTCGGGTACCTTGTAGAGTCTTCCCTCTCGAACTCCAATCGCAAGAGTAGATTCTATGCTTTTGTTCTTTGGCCATAAAAGTTCTTTGTTTTCCATGAAGTGAAATCAAAATCATTTTTCTTCAAGAACCGAAACTGAGAGGAGGTTCTTCTTCAAGCATGGAACATATAGAATGTCCTCCACATGTAGAATATCAGCGGTGCTCAATTGGAATGAGTTGGATCCAAATCCTTGGATCGGATAAGTTTAGTTGTCCCCCAACTCTACCATGCATGTGAATTCTTTCTCTTTTATATTATTCATGGTACTCTTGTAACTAATCATAAGTTTGGATGCACCACTATCAATCAACCATGTGTTTTCATTTTTGATGATGGATCCGGAAAGTGATGAGACAATATAATGCTCCCTTCTTGTCTCCTTTTCATCGGATGCATTCTTTTGAGTGATTTCTGCTTTCTATGGGGGTAGAAGCATGAAACTTTCCTTTCCACTTTGCTCTACAATCTCTTGAGAAATGGCCTTTCTTCTTGCAATTGAAGCATCTAGCTTTTAACTTGTCAAATCCTTTGTTACACTCCTTCTTCTTTGAATGAGAGAACTTCTTTTGGAGGAATGGATTCTTTCCTTTCTTCATTCTTGCCATGAGGGAAATAATTTCTTCTTTGATGCACACTGACTTGCTCTAGATTCGCCCCCCCTCTTGGAGGTAGTCATGCCACAAACTTTCAAATTTAGGTTGTACCTATCGGCCATTTACCGCAACCAAGAATGTCTCCCATGACGATGGGATACCATCAATAGGGGTTGGGAGAATATCATATTCATCTGCCACTAATCCAATACTAGCAAGCTAATCTATTACCTGAGATATCTTGGAGAAGAAGGAGGCCATTGTCTCATCCGTCTCCATCTTTAAGTTCTAAAGCTTATTCTTCAATGCCATCTTTTGAATTGGGGCCTTTTTATCATATAGACTATTCAATGTATCATAACATTCTTTCACGGTATTCAACGGAGTGATGACGAGAATCAATTTATCATTTACTGAATCATAGATGATCCGTTTAGCATTAGCTTGATTCTTCTTGAATTTTATGGGCCCTGCATTAGATGCATCCTCCTCCACCATAGTGGATACATATACATCCAATTTATGTTTCTCTACGATGTTGAGAATCCTATCCTTCCAAGTGTTGAAGTTTGAGGTGTCGTCAAGACGGTCCTCCGGCCATATAGAGACTGGTGCCATTATTAGTCTTGAAATCTTATGCTCAACTTTTCAGGATTTATGTACGCTTTAGATGGAATGCAAAACTAAGCTCCTTCATGCCCTGAGATCTGATACCATGTTGAAATTTGGTTGAGCTTAGATATCTAATTCTTTTAGATGCAAAGACTTGAAGCAATGAGACAATTCAATCCATGAAATTCATACAACCATAACACAATATATACCCTAGGGAAAATCCTCAAAATTATGAGAACAAAAACCCCAACAATTCTTCTCAGTATAATATAATGGATAGCAGAGAATGATTTATTTTACAACATAGAAGATTGCTTTCAGAAGATAAGAGATCACCAAAATTCTTGGTGAATATACGGAAGCAATAGAGAATAGAGATCAATTGGATGTGTTCCTAGCACAACAATAACAAGAATGAACAATACCCTGCACAAAGAGAAGCGTCTTTCCATCAATGGAGAAGAGAATTCGCTTCACACTATATTCAACAATCCTGTATAACATAGTTATACATTCTTCTCTCCTATTTTTAACTTCTAACTTCATGATAAACTCTCCCTCAAACTGGATGCATTAATATTACATGGAGTGGTGTGCCCAACTTCTCATGAAGTGCTTCATCTCACCGAGTTGTCACTTAGGATGAACTCATCTCTTAATTGAAAGCTTTCCCACTTAGTTAGGTGGCTAACTTAAGTGTCGACATGCAAGTGTCATAATTCAATAACATTTAGTTAACTAGATCTTCTCTTTAACTGAAGTGTCGTCTTTTAGTTTAACTAAAGTGTAAATAATTTAGTTAACTAGTCTTTTTTATTTAACACTTAGTTAACTGAAATCATGTTGATTGATTTACTTGAAGTGACCACCGTGAGTTCTTTAGTTAACAGAGACATATATTTAACTGATGCTTTAACTGAAGCATTAATACTTAACTGAAGCTTTAATAATTCAATTTCTCTTTAATTATCTAAAGTGCCTACATGGAAAATTTTGAATTCTCTTCATCTCTATGCTTTATCTTTTATTTCTTTATCTCTTACTACATAATCAATATGTACTAACTTTAATTATCCATCACATTACATTATACTAAGAATAATTATCATATGTTGTAATCATATTATATTATTCCTGACCAAATGATCATATGCTAAAGTAATTCACTTAAGAAGTGATCAATCTCTAAAGGATACTTAATAACAATATACTGATCATGGTTAATAATATATCACACAACATTAAATGATTTTAACAGCTAAAGCATGACCTTTATACAGAAGGACCACCTCTATATGGTAGGTCCATCTCATGGACACCTTTATACGAAAGGTCCACATGATAGTCATGAGTTGATACACACAAGTCCAAAAACTTGTCCAACAATACTTTACAACATCATTACTTTGATCAATTACCTCTATAAGGGAGGAATAACCTTTACACAGAAGGAAATCAAAGTGCTCACCTCTATACAGGAGGATCAATCTTGACTACACAAGATTGATTTGGAGAATGTCTCCTGGTGGTGTATATTTAACACTCCCTCTCAGCGATGGAGGCATTCTTTTCCATACCAACTTGTCTCAGAAGTAATTAAACTTCATCACTGAGAGAGGCTTTGTTAACACATCTGCATTATGTTGATCAGTAGCAATGCACTGAATTTTCACTGTACCTTTCTTGACCATGTCTCAAATGAAGTGATACTTCATTTCAATGTGCTTCAACTTGTCATGAAACACTGGGTTTTCAGAAATATTGATGCAACTTTGATTGTCACACCTAATAACCATAGCCTCAAGGTTTTTACAGAACTACCCTGCAAGTAGATTTCTGAGCCACACTGCTTCTCGACAAGAAACACTAGAAGCTATGTATTATGCTTTGGTAGTGCTCTGGGCTATGGAGCCCTACTTCCTGCTAGACCAAGATATCATAGTTGATCCTAGCCTATAATAGTAGTCATATGTGCTCTTACGATCCACAATGCTTCATCCCCAATATGAGTCTGTATAACCATGTAACATGACTCCTCCACTGGAGGAATATCTGATTCCATATGAAATTGTACCTCAAAGGTACCTAAGCACATGGTTAGCAGTCGTCCATTGTCTGTGTCTCAGATCAGACATACATTGACTCAGAATTCTCACAACACAACATATGTCAGACCTCGAATGTCTTAAGTACATTAGCAACCCTATAAGTTGTCTATACAAAGTGGGATCTACTAAATCTAATCCAGAGACAGACTCATGAACTTTTCTTAAATTGGAAACCTTCGGTGTAGTCATAGATTTGCAATTTATCATGCCAAACTTGTGCAATATATCTACACTATACTTCCTTTGAGATAGAAATATTTCGTCTTTTCTTTTACAGATCTCAAGGCCAAGAAAGTAGTGCATTAGACATAAGTCTTTCATCTTGAACTCTGAGGTGATCTCCATCTTACACCAACCAATTAGATGTTCTTCTCCAGTGAGAAACAAATCATCAACATACAGAACCAATATCAATGGCTGGTTCTTCACTACTTTGAAGTACAAATTTGGATCAGCTTCACTCTTATAGAAACCCAGTTCTGGAAGGTAGGTAACAATTTTGGAGTATCAAACCCTGGGTATTGCTAAATCCCATATAGAGATTTCTTTAGCTTGCAAACATGGGACCCCATCCCATGCACCACAAATCTGTTAGGATGTTGAATATAAACCTCTTCCTCAACCTCACCTTTGAGAAAGGTTGTCTTCACATCCATCTCGTGAAGTTTCCATCGTAGAACAGATGCAAGTGCAATCATTTCTCGGATTGTGGTGTACCTTTCCATAGGGGAAAAGGTCTCATCATAATCGATTCCTTCTTTCTAAGAGAAACCTCTTGTAACAAATATGGATTTATACTTCTCAATGCTACCATCCACAACATGTTTTATCTTGTAAATCCATCTGGAGGTCACAATGGACTTCTCATCATGTTTGGGAACAACCTCGCAAACATCATTCTTCATTATAGAGTTTTACTCTTCTTTCATTGCATCTTTCCAAACTTGCTTCTTTGCAGCTTCTTCATATGAGGATGGTTTTGAATCACTGATGTGACTCATCAGTGCAACATACCCTTAATATCTACCAGGTTTCTTTCGCTCTCTGGATGATCCTGTTGGTGCTCCATGTTTATCTGTATTTTGTAAGATGCCACGGCACCAAGCATATCTTCTTTTAGCGGGAGGCTCATCAGGTGACATCTCAACCAATTCTATTGGTTCCTCAAGAGCTAATGAATCTTAGGCATCTTCTGGTTTCTCCCTCTCTAACTCTTAAGGGGGAGAATCAGACTCGAGATCCTCTATCACTTAATCACATTGAATCTCTTTCGATCTTTTGAAAGCAGTTTCCTCATGGAAGGTAACATCTCAACTGAATTCAATGTGTTTCTCACTAGAGACATATATTTGGTATGCTTTGGATGAATCACTATAACCCACAAAGGTGCCTTTCTTTCCAGAATGATTAGTCTTTGTTCTCTTTTCTTTCAGTACATGAATGTATATTGTGCTCCTGAAGATCCTCAAGTGTGAGATGTCTGGCTTCTCACTAGTAAACACTTCTTCTGGTGTCTTCTCATCTAGAATGGCATGCGGAATTCTATTAGGGATGTACACAGTTGTACAAGTGGATTCTTCCCATAATGACGTATACATATCTTGATCATGCATCATGGCTTTTGCATCCTCACATATGGTTGTATTCTTTCTTTCAGCAACTCCATTTTGCTGAGGGTTGTATGATACTGTTAACTCTCTATATATTCTTGCATCACTACATAGATCATTAAATGCATGTGAATCAAATTCACCTCCATTGTCATACTTTAATGCATAGATGTTATTTCCTTTCTAATTTTCAACTAAGGATTTAAACACATTAAATTTGATAAGAGTTTCACTTTTATCCTTCATGAAATAAATCCATGACTTCCTAGAATAATCATCTATGAACAATACATAATATAAGAAGCCACTCAGGGAGGGGGGTGACATGGGACCACATACATCAGAATGTATTAAATCTAAAATCCCTTTAGATCTAGTATAAATGCTAGAAAATAGTTTCTTAACATTCTTCCCAAGTGCACAACCCCGACATACACTATCATGCTCAAAATCAAATATGGCCATACCTTTTACCATGTTTTGAAGTCCTGGTAGTGCTTTGTAGTGTAGGTGTCCAAGCCTTCGGTGCCATAGATCGCATGGAATTATCGTGTGGTGAATCATAGCTTGAATGTACTTCTTCGGTACCTTGTAGAGTCCTCCCTCTCGAACTCCAATCACAACAATAGATTCTAGGCTTTTGTTCTTCGGCCATCGAAGTGCTTTTTATCCATGAAGATAACTTGAAATATTTTTCTTCAAGAACCGAAACTGAGAGGAGGTTCTTCTTCTAACATATAGAATTTCCTCCACATATAGAATATCACCGGTGCTCAGTTGGAATGAGGTGGATCCAACTCCTTGGATCGGATAAGTTTATTTTTCCCCCAACTCTACCATGCATGTGAGTTTTTTCTCTTGATCAGTGATGGTACTCTTGTAACCAGTCATATGTTTTGATGCACCACTATCAATCAACCATGTGTATGCATTTGTGATGATGGATCCCGAAAGTGATGAGACAAGATAATAATCCCTTCTTGTCTCCTTTTCTTCAGATGCATTCTTTTGAGTGATTTCATATTCTATGTCAGTAGAAGCATGAAACTTTCATCTCCGCTTTGCTCTAAAATCTCTTCAAAAATGGCCTTTCTTGTTGCAATTGAAGCATCTAGCTTTTGACTTGTCAAATCATTCTTTGCACTCCTTCTTCTTTGAATGAAAGAGCTTCTTTTGGAGGAATGGTTTATTTCCTTTCTTCATTCTTTCCGTGAGGGAAATATTTTCTTCTTTGATGCACATTGACTTTCTATTGATTCGTGCCTCATCTTGGACGCATTCATGCCACAACCTTTCGAATTTTTTTTTTACCCCTCGGCCAATTACTGCAGCCAAGAATGTCTCCCATGAGGATGGGACACCAATAATAGCGGTTTGGAGAAGATCATCTTCATCCACTACTAATCCAAAACTAGCGAGTTGATCTCTTACCTGATAGATATTGGAGAATAAGGATGCCACTGTGTCATCTGTCTCCATCTTTAAGCTCTAAAGTTGATTCTTCAATGCCCTATTTTGACATAGGTCCTTCTTCTCATATAGATTAGTCAATGTATCATAACATTCTTTCACGGTCTTCAACAGAGGGATGACAGGAATCAAGTTATCTTTTACCGAATCATAGATTATTTGTTTAGCCTTAGCCTTTTATTCTTCTTGAAGTTGATGCCCCCTCTATTAGATGCAGGCTCCTCCACCATAGTGGATACACAACCATCCAAGTCATGTTCCTCTAGGATGTTGAGAATCCTAGCCTTCCAAGTGTTGAAGTTTGAGGTTCCCTCAAGATGGTCTTCCGGTGATACAAAGACCGATGCCATAGTCTTCAAATCTTGTGCTCAAATTCTCAATATCTACATAGGTTCTAGCTGGCATGGAAAACTGAGCTCCTTCACACCCTAAGCGCTAATACCATGTTGAAATTTGGTTGAGCTTTGATATTTAATTCTTTTAGATGCAGAGACTTGAATCAATGAGACAATTCAATCCATGATCTTCATACAACCATAACACAAGATATACCCTGGGGAAAATCCTCAAAATTACTAGAACAAAAACCCCAACAATTCTTCTCATTTTAATCTAATGGATAGCAGAAAATGCTTTCTTTTACAACATAGCAGATTCCTTTCGGAATATAAGAGATCATCAAAATTCTTGGTGAAGATACGAAAGCAATATAGAAGAGAGATCAATCGGATGTGTCCCCAGCACAAAAATAACAAGCACGAACAATACCCTGCACAAAGAGAAGTGCCTTTCCTGCAATGGAGAAGAGAATTTGCTTCACACTGTATTAAACAATCCTATATAACATATGTATACATTATTCTCTTATGTTTTTAACTTCTAAATTCAGGATAAACTTGCCCTCAAACTGGATACATTAATATTGCATGGAGTGGCGCATCCCACTTCTCATGCAGTGCTTCATCTCACTAAGCTGTCACTTAGGATGAAATCACCTCTTAACTGAAAGCTTGCCCACTTAGTTAGGTGGCTAACTTAAGTGTCGACATGCAAGTGTCACGACTCACATGTCATCTTTTAGTTTAACATAAGTGTCGTCATGCAATAACACTTAGTTAAGTAGATCTTCTCTTTAACTGAAGTCTCGTCCTTTAGTTTAACTAAACTGTAAATACTTTAGTTAACTAGTCCCTTTTATTTAACACTTAGTTAACTGAAATCTCGCTAATTGATTTACTCAAAGTGACCACTGTGATTTCTTTAGTTAACTGAGACATATCTTTAATTGATGCTTTAACTGAAGCATTGATACTTAATTGAAGTGTTATAACTGAAGCTTTAATAATTCGAGTTCTCTTTCATTAGATGAAGTGTCTGCATGGGTAATTTTGAATTCTCTTTATCTCTATTCTTTATCTCTTACTGCATGGTCAATATGTTCTAACTTTAATTATCCATCACATTACATTATACTAAGAAGAATTATCAGATGTTGTGATCATATTATATTATTCCGGACCAAATGATCATATGCTAAAGTAATTCATTTTAGAGGTGATCAATCTCTAAAGGAGGTTTAATAGAAATCTGGTGATCATGGTTAGTAATATATTACACAGCATTAAATGCCTTTAACAAGTAAAGCATGACCTTTATACGGAAGCTCCACCTCTATACAGGAGGTCCATCTCATGGATACCTTTATATGGTAGGTCCATATGATAATCATGACTTGATACACGCAAGTCCAGAGCCTTTTCCAACAAGACTTTACAACATCATTACTTTGATCAATTACATCTATACGGGAGGAATAAGCTTTACACGGAAGACAATCAAAGTGATCACCTATATACGGGAGGATCAATCTTGACTACACAAGATTGGTTTGGAGAATGTCTCCTGATGTTGTATATTTAACAAGTAGTTGATAACTAAAGATCAACTAGATGTTAGGATAAGTAAAAGAAATCCTATATTATTTAAATAAACGATGCGAGTTTAAATATAAATTATGTTATTTAATTTAAAGATAAAATAAAATGTGAGAATTTAAAAATAGATGAATTTATTATTAAAAGATAAAATAAACCATGAGAGTTTTAAAATAAAACAAATGGTTAAATAAAAGATAAAAACAAACTTCCAGTGTATCTAGTAATTGAACTGAGTGATCTAAAACTAAAACCCTCAGAGGTTTCTCCTCATTGAAAACTTATAAATAGGAGGACCTTCCAAGGGGCAATGGTCTGAAGATCATTGGAGGATCCAATTCATCAATCTTCAAGTACTAGATTTTCCAGATTGAGTTTTTGGATTAGTAAAAAAGATAATAATTTTCACCTAGGCCTTCTAATCTCTTGGCATGCTCGGTTCAGCTCAGGGGTGATTTGTTGAACAAACGAGGAACAAATTGAGATCCACGGTTGGGAGGAACGTGGTAGTTGCTAAGTCAGTCGGAAAGCAGTAAAATGAATGATAAGCATTTTTATGTTGTTATTATTAATTCAAATGGAGGATCCAATTCATCAATCTTCAAGTACTAGATTTTCCAGATTGAGTTTTTGGATTAGTAAAAAAGATAATAATTTTCACCTAGGCCTTCTAATCTCTTGGCATGCTCGGTTCAGCTCAGGGGTGATTTGTTGAACAAACCAGGAACAAATTGAGATCCATGGTTGGGAGGAACGTGGTAGTTGCTAAGTCAGTCGGAAAGAAGTAAAATGAATGATAATCATTTTTATGTTGTTATTATTAATTCAAAGTTTATTTTTATAGATTTGATATGATCCTTCTTATATCCAAATTTGATCGTGCAATATTCTTATTGATAGAAAATCTACATGTTGTGATTTTTATTCATAAATATGTTAATTATGTCCATTAAAAATCTGATTGAGAAACTATGGATAGATCTATTTCTGTCGAATTAATTATGATAAATCTTATATTTCCAAGTTCAATATGCAATCCTATTTTATATATGATGCAATAATTGTTTTAAATTTTGAATATGGTCATTGGCAGAATTATATAGTCATGACGCATGGGTTTTAAATCTTATTATTTTCATCAATATTCAGTATTGATTTTAAATTTCAATTTATAATTGCTTATCATATCATAAGATGTTTAGCCTAGGGAGAAACCTCCCATTATTCCTAAATAGGGAGAGGATCCTATATCCGGATCCCGGGACCAAGTCCCTAAACACTAGATAGATTATTTAATATATATTTATAAATTATATATATTAAATAAACCAAGTATTATTTATATTACAAATCATGTTATATAAAACAAATCACATTATAAACCAAAATCCATTATTACAAACCTTAACATATCATATGAATTAAATACAGATCAAGCACTCATATTATCTATGCGAAACTCATACAAACTATAACCCTTAAAAAGTCAACCTCAAAGCATAAAACACTATCATGCTAAAATGTTAGTCAAATGAACTTAGGACCATCAATCGAAAGGTTGATTCTCTTGGCATGAGAGATGGAAGTTACATGACTAGTGGAAGCCATAGATAATCAAACCAAGTTTACAATAAAACACTTAGTCATGTTTAAGGGACTGAAATACACAGGGTCATCCTTTAAAACATTGACTAGGGATTGAATCCCTTTAAAAGACTAACACATAGGCTGGAAAGGGGTGAAATATTCCCGTCAAGTGTGGCTTACTATCAACAACAAATGTAGAGCACCGTTAATACATGAGGAAAATGGTATGGGATCAAATCCCGTAAGCACTAAGTTCTTCAATCATTAAACCCAGGAATTGATACAGTTTTACCTACACAAAAAATCCAATGTATACTCATACATTAAATATAGCATATTTATTACACAGTCAATGTTTAAACATAGAGATAGACACCTGGGAAAGAGGTCCATGATTCTACCCTTTTCAACAGAATCACAAATTACATAGAGTTAAAACAGAGTTCAATCCAAGAAAAATTACAATTAAATACAAAATATAATGATATCATGCAAAATCACCTTGGAAGGATTAGAGTTTTTATTTTAAGATTGTAAACATTGGTATGAACCAGTAGTCAACTTTATAAATCAGTTTTTGAGTTATACATTCAAAACCCAGTGGGGAATAGTTTAGAATGAAAATCAAAATATGGTCAACCCTGCTAAGAAAACCATGACTCGCTTCTCTCTCCACTAAAAGTGCAGCCAAGATAGTGATAAGAACCCAAACCACAACGACTTACAAAAGAGAACCAAGACCATCTTCAAGGTCACTTCTCCATAGAGGAAATCAAATCCATAGGGATCCATGAGCTTACCCGGAGAGCATAAGTCATTTTCTAAATGTAAGCATGGCATCCCCAGGCCATGATTTACCTGCACATAACCTCAAAACATAGAAAAATAGTCAAGGATTAGTATAGTCATATAAATTAAAAAAACACAGAGATACAGAGCTCACGCTTGAAGCAAAATGTTACCTGTTTATGAGAGGGATTTTTGTTGCCACACGACGACACCTTCAAAAGACCACGAATTCAAACCTGAGACAAAGCCGAGCTATAGCTCTGTGAAAACATTTTCAGCAATAGAGCAGAGAGGAATCCCTTGGCTTCCCTCTCCCACAACAAAATCAAATTAACAAGAGAACCTTCTAGAAAGAACATTAATGAAGAAAACCCTACCTCAAGTTCAAAGCATAAATTTTATGTCAGCATGGAGGCTCATCATTCGGTCCATGCCTACCCAACACATGGGCTACCTTAAATGCCAACCTACCTCCATTATAGGCACATATATCATATGGTCTCAACTTTACATAAGATCAACATTTATGCCATGAAACATTCAACACCTTTGCTATTTGTAATACTTGGCATGAAAAGCCTAGAGATTGATCTTTCCATAAATATTGGGTGATAAGTTTTAAATAGGAACTTTTGCTATACATAGGCTTATTTCTATATGGGTGAGATTTAATACGACCAATGTTAAGTTTGGTCTTAACATAAGATTTGTTTTATAAATTCTATGTTTGAAATTTCACCATAAGTTATGTCCTTGTTTTAAGTCTTAGGACATGATGTAGCAAGTTCTTATTCCTTGAGAAAATTGTAGGCTAAATCTAGTACCTGCACCAACGACATATAAATAATAATGTTGGCTTGAGAAGGATAAGTAACACTCAAGTATATACGGATTAGAAATCAACCCATAGAGAAAACAACCATCGATAAAGACAATTATAACATAAGACAACACAGTCAAAAAGAGTTCATGACGAGCTTACAATCATCTTGAAGTAAATAGTCTCTTTTTTATGCCATAGAGCAAAGATGAAAGACCCTTATAAATTTTTATTTTTTTAGGGTGTATTTTGAAGGACATTACACAACCCTAATGCTTATGTTCAGTCAACTAAAAATTCTAGCGATCCAAAGTATGATATCAATGGCACCCAAAACATCTCAACTAGGAGATCCAAAAATTTACATTAGTTAAGAAAAAAAATATCCAAGTACACACCAAGGTTGATTCAATTTTTGGAGGGTAGTGATGAATTCTCCCTTCTTGTGAATTTACAAAATAAATTTCAAACTTGTTACAACTACGGTTGTATGGAATTTGGTCTTCTTCTCTACTTATGCTTGATGTTGGAATCAAATTTCCATTCAGTGGTAATAGTTTTATGATATCCAAGTCTAATAAAGATGTTGCAAATACTGGGTTATTTATCATTTCACATGTACTCGTTCCTCCCAAAAAATCAGTAGTGCTTATGCCATTATGCCACCATTTTGGAGTCCTATCTATTACCAATCAGATTAATTGAATATTGTTAAAAATAAAAATAGCATTTTCACGTAAACCATGTGCATGAATGGTTATGTTTCTAGAAACTTTAACATGAAGAACTAGGCTGTTATATATCAATGGTTGTTTGGGAATTCATCAAAATATTGTAGGGTTCGTAAATAGTTCTAGGTGCTCTTTATTTTTTGAAAATTGCTCATTGAGCCACATTCAATGACTAAGAGTTGTTTATGAAAATAAAATTATCTAAATTTGTTGTTTTGCATGCAATATGTAGTTTGTCTATTGGTGACAAGTTTTTAATAAACTATAACTTTCGTAGACCACAAACCACTCCTCAAATATGCCTTGTTGGCATGCAGTGGACCGACCTAGGTTCTAACCTTAATTCACCAACAATACCCTTAGATACCAACCCTTTTAGCATCATCTATAGGTATATGAAGTCTCACCCAAGGAATCTATGGGCATTACATGGACCAATTTTCCATAGTAATGAAGGGATAAGAGGTATTCAACTCATTCATAATATATGGGCATAAAAGTATCATTCATTCCCGGAACAAATCATATATTCATAGCAATAAATAACATATCCATACCATTAGCTGAAAATAGAGCATAGCACATGTGTGTAGTAAATAGAATATTCATTAAATCACAACCCATAACCATTTAAATCATAACAAGGTCACTTATTTTATTATCATGAGAATAGTTCTTATAAAACAAGCACCGTGTGCACATACATCATATCTCATCCTTAGACATACCCCAATCCCTTACTCCTATGCATAGCCTTTTCTTAAGCATTCTCTGAGACATAAACATGCATACCAAAAACTTACTTCTATCCCCAAAACCTCTTAGATAATTATATAGTTACAATGGGGATTAGCCCATAAAAAGCGAACAAAAATTCCTATAATATTGTAACTAACTTCCACCTTTTGGGAATGCTAATCCTTTAGCTTGTTGTTGCGCGGTCCAAGTCCTTGCATGCATGTCCCAAAATATGCTCCAAACCAATTGCTCCAATAGGTTCCCAACAGTCGCCCGTGGCTCATCTCGAGCCACTTAGGTTGTTCGATGCACTTTCACTGTAACAACATTGTAGCAAAAAAATTCTACAATATTTATTTCATAGTGGAAACGTTTTCTTTGGCTTGTACTTCCTCCGTGTCAATGTATTTTGATATCGGCGCTGTAATGAGCTCCTTCACCTTCTTGAAGTTGTCGTGCACTGCTTGTTTTATTGCACCTTGTACAACTGCAATATGTTGGGTTACTCTAAATGCTTTCTCTTGCAATGCATCTAGTTTCTGCATGATGTTCTACTGTTTACTTGTTATCTGATTTATCTCCAATTGTTGCTTTCATTTTTTGGCCATCACTGCCATGCATTCTGCTGGGGAAGAATAGTCATTGTTCCTTTAATTTTTTGCACCTACTCCAGCACATATTGTATATTCTTCTATACTTCTTTCAATTATTTTTATTCAATGAGATGCATCCATATTTGCATAGATTCTTCATAAAATGTGACGCAATCCTCATCCAAATTCTTCACGGTTTCTGCTACTGTCGTCATTGTCTTTTCCCTTTGTTATTTCTCCTCTAGTGGGGTTCTTAGTGTTGTCTGTGTTTCCATATTTACTTTTTTTTATGATGAATGACTTAATGGATTCAGTTATTTTCATCACTTTCTCCTTGACGGATATATCTTTGTTCACTCCTACCTATGGAACGATGCTGTATAGATTTTCTACTTCTTATTGCATTCTTTAATTTTTTTCGTGTAGCCTCTTCTTTTTCCTGATGCAGTTGGGTACATTTTTCTTGTAGTGGTTCCCTATCTGCAGTTGCTTTACTCCATTACACAGCTGTCTAATCTTCCCTTCTTTGAAATTCCTACACCACAATTGTGTTCAATGTATTCAACACATTTCTTGGTATATGTGATAAGACTAACTCAATATAATTTATTGCTACTTTGTGCTCTTGCATTTTGTTTGTAGGGAACTCTAAAGATCTTGGTGTTATCTTCAAACTCGAGTGTAGTTGATGTCGATGATGGTTGCAACACAATATCCCTTGCTCATTTGTTTGCGTTGTGCTTTCTATTTGTTCTTACTCTATTTAGCATAGTGATATCATGGTTGCTTCCAAAATATGTTGTAGCAAGGTTAACTATTCCTACATTCTCATCTAAATTTCTTCTTGTTTCAATGAAGGCTATTATAGTATCTCTTATGTCACTTCCTTCACTTGGTTCCCAATCTTCTCCAACTCATCTTCAGTCAATGCTTGCTTGTACAATTGTCTCCTTTGTTTCCTTTCTCTTTTTACACTGCTGCAACAATCCTTCCTTGTGATGTTCCTTTCTCTTTTATCCCACGCTCTCTTATTTGTCATGTGTGGTGCCTCCTGCAACATACCTTTTCTCTCCTTATTTCTCTTATTCTCCTTAATTTTATTTTTGTTCATGTTGTTGTTCTTCCTTAGTTGTTTTTGGTATTGGGACTTTCCATTCTACTTCCCAGGAATTCACAATAAGACTAACATTCTCCTTTGGCAGTCTAAAGTTTTTCAATAACCATTGAGCATCTAGGTCTCTCTTTGCTTGAATGTACATGTGATGCATCCCCACTTTAAAGTGTGTTATCCCCCAGTATGCTTCGATCACCTATGGCCGGATGCGTAGTATGCTCACAATGTTCTATTGGATTACCTCATTATACACATAAAAGGTGATGGTGTTATCCCACTGCTTGTTTTTGTTCCTCGTATCCCACAAAGAAACATATCTTGCTTCGAGATATTGTCTCTACACATCATCCATGAACTGTGTGCCTTTTGGATCCCTCCATGCAACCGCGCAATCAAAACCAATAACCAAACATAATGAAGTTCCTTTCCTTTTTCCTATGTATCCTTCCAGTCTACTAAAAAATCGTTCACCAAGAACGGACCACCTAGTTCATTTGAACTCCAACTATGCACTTCTCGGCTTCTGCTATTACACCTGCTGGTACTTGTTCTTTGTAGTGTTTCCAAAGTAATTTGCATGTCAGTAATCATGTCCTAAACATGACAACGCCATCATTGTTGTTTTCAATGTCCAATCCACGTGGTCCTATGAATGTGTTGTATTTTTCTTTTATCCTTTCATCCAATGCTTTGTCGTGGCTCTTGTATGTGAAAAAGGTATTGGGTCTTCTCCTGATGCCAAAACCCTTGATTTCTCCTCAATTAACTTACTTTCAATCAAGACTGCTCTATCTAACCATAGAAATCCTATGTGAACATAGCTTAATAAGAACTGCACGCAATTGTTGATCTCCATACGTTTCCCAATTTGAGGGATTTCCAATAGTTTCAACACTCTTGTTCATTGCAGTGACCCTAATTCACATTCCTATGGCTCGATGTAACATACTCCAAGAGTCAACATAAAAAAAATTGTATCGTCACTAGATGGAATTATTCACAATAGGTGCAAGATAGTTTCCAGTTATGGCACATGTTGCGGATGCAACCACAGATTTACCATTAAATTTAAAATGCATTAATTAGTAAGACTGGTCGGATTACTTTGTAGTCCTAGATATCTAAGATAGTTCTTTGTATCGTCAAAATTCATTTACAACCTAATCCCTTTTGGATATATATATAAATATATATAGATGTACTTAAAGTTTATTCTCTTTCGTTTAAAAAAAAGAAAAATAACAAATAAATATTATTAAATAATAATAATATTTATTGTACCAAACTGATTGTTTACCTATAAAATAACATAATATCTTTAACATACCCCTAACAAGCATGTGCCATGTTATTCAATTATATGCCATATACGCGGAAAGGGATATCATATACGTTATTTATAATTCATAACATGTTTAATTTCTATACTATCGACCCCAATGGGTATGCTCGACTTGTCATAAGAATGATATTATACATGAGAATATTAACGTGGCCTTGTACTTGGAGAACGTGGCCGATGGATCGCCGTGGGTCTTACTAGCCATTATTAGCATACAATTTTGTTATGTAGTTGCAAGGTCAATATGTGATCGTGGGGAATGAGGGGCCAACTTTAGCATCAACGACTTGAACTAATCCTAGGTTGAAACATCTACAATGTTACTTCGGAAAAACTAACCAATGTATAATGCAATGAGGTCATAGCACATTTATTTGTAATAGCTATCATCGATCCTGGAAGGTGAGCTTACATACGCTCTCACCTACACCTAGACCCGGTACTAACAGTACCATTAGAGACTTGTGTGATATCTTTCCTTAAGCATCTCAAGCTTCATCGAGACCTTTTGAAATTCATTTGTGCATTGCAGGTTGAGGGTGTGAGGCTTGGAATCCTCCTAGATCATCCCCAAGCTTGTCTGGTCAACTTTATAGTGATTTATGCTCCCATGTATTTCTAAGGTTCATCCATACACTCCTCGGAATTCACTGCCATGATTTTGATGAATGGTTTATCTTTTGACGAGTCCCAGTGTACAATGCTCATGAAGGTTTTTGAGTTTGGATTACGGCCATCACCACACTCCTTGGTTTAAATCATAAGTGTGTTAATTGTGTGTTCTTCATTTTGGTTTACATTTTAATGTTATTTTTCCATTGTAACTTGTATACTATACCAACCCTAATCTACCCTATTGCTTTTACAGCTAAATCAAGGGTGTTGGTCGTGACCATGGTTATCTCTAGGGTTTGCACAAGGCCCATACATGCCCCTTGGGTAAGCCCATAGCCATAATTGTCTCACTCTCCTCTGGGTCGAGCATTAACTCTCATTGAATGATGATTAATGTAATCTTGTTTAAATTCTTGGTATCCTTTACCAGAGCTTGTCCTTGGACTAGCTCCTCCATGACTGGCATTTTGTATGCTCTTCACTTGTTATAATGAAAACTCGGTATTTGTTTAAGAATGGGAATTATACTTTGTTGCACGTGTATTATCATTGTTGTGATCGAGACGATAATTTATTTTCAACTATTGAAGGTTATATGTATTACGCTTTATTTTTTGTATGAATTTCCCAAACTTTGTATAAAATATGGTTGATATATGGTTTATAAATTTGTGAAGCCATAAGGGATAGAATTGTTTAATCATTCGTATATCCATTAGTGTGTGTGTGTGTATACACACATACACACCCAATGCACAGTTTGTGTTTATATAATATTTTTCAAGTTGATTTAGAGCGCAGCCAATAGACTCGTCTTTGGACTCATACGAACCAAATACAATGAATATATATGTTGAAATTTGGTTGTGTCATTGATGTCAAGGAAAATTGGATGATGTCAAAGAGGTTGTTGGATAATGTGAAAGAAGTTGACCTTGGTGTCTATGTGCCAAATTGAATAAATATATAAAAATATGTGTGCAAGTTCTTAGTCCCACATAGTAATGGTACTCAAGTGTGCAAGTCCCACTAAGCCAATAAATTAGTTGTTAGAGATATTGGTATATCGGGATGTCCTCCATGTTCATATTCCTAGCATAGAGGTACACTTATTGGATAGGCATCACGAGAATGTAGAGGGTGAGATGCACTCTACCAGCTGGCATGAATCCATTGGCATATGCATGCGGACCTTCGAGGTGTTTTGCCTCATGCATGCATGAGTTTTGCATGCACAACAGTTAATTAAAGATGCATGCAAAAGTGTTTTTTTTCATGCACTAACATTAGGTTTTCGGTAAACCTAATTTATCAATGAGATGTTATAAGGAGGCAGGAAGTCACCAGTGGAGATCACTCATTAGACTAGTCAGAGAGAGGAGGGTGCATAGTGCATGCAGAGGGCGAATTTCTAAGAGAGAGAGAAGCAGATGCAGTAGGGAGAGTGAGGAGATCTGATACAGATCAGTGCTCATTTGACGAGAGGCACTTGGAATCTAGATACTATGAGTAGAGAGAGCTCATCAGTGAGGATTCTTTAGTGTTTACAAGTTGGGTGACTTTCATAGGAGGAGGGGTGCACTTTCTAGGGAGATCAAGCGGTTGCTATGCTTCTGGTTGGAGGATTGAGCAACTAAGAATTCCAAAGTATGATTTCCTTAGTGATTGTGGAAGATCAATGACGATTAGAGCTCAGATCAGATGAGATCTGAGTGAGTGTAAGTTTCCGGCAGTTAGAGCGGGTCGCACTTCTCCATGCAGAGAGAGGGGCACATTACTTAGATGTAGACAGGAGGCCTTCTACTTTGGAATAGTAGATCAAGGCTTTGGAGTGAGAGAGATAGTACAAACAGAGATTGACTTGCAGAAAGATCCAAATCTGTATTGACAGTTAGGGAACATTTCCCAAGTGCATGCATTAGTCTTTGCATGCAGATCTAGGGTTTTAATAACCGTCAGGTTCAGTTGTTTCATCTAAATTATTTGTATGTATGTATCTTCTACTTTCTTTGCTCTGGGATCGATATAGAAGATAGCCCCACAAATTGTTGGTTTTACTTGTTTGGTCTTTTGAGGGTACATCCTGAGTTATTGTGTGATTGTTGTGTATTTTCATTGTGGAAGTGTTAAGAGATCTATAGTGTTTGTATCTTAAGTCGTTATTGTATTTCTGATTTATAGAGACCCAAACAACTTAAGATATTAGGGCATTGAGAGGTAGTAGTGATATCTGGATAGTTAACATGGTATCAGGTCCATGGTAAGGGTTACGGAGAGCATTCACACTCAGATCTACGTGATGTATACTAGATCTGTGTGGTGACTCTGTTTGGCATTCATATCAGATTGATAGAGACCATATCTACTAGATCTGAAGAGCATAGCTCATATCTGTTGCTGCAGAGGTTAGATCTATTAGATCTGTGATATTAGTGGGTATATATGAGATAGATCTATCGGATCTATGTGAGGAGAGGCCATATTTGTGACCTAAAGAGGGTCTTGGTTCTTTTTGCTCAGTTTTCAGTTAGATCATAGGTTATGGATATCATCTAGACAATAGAGGATAGGTTGGATGGGGCTTCGAAATTCAGTGCATGGAAGGAACAGATTGTTCTACTTTTGAAAGAGAGTGAACTGTGGGATGTAGTGGAGAGCACATATACAAACCCAATTACTGTACCGACACATCCAGCTTCCAAAGAAGCTTATGAAAAGAAGAACATAAATGCCTAGAGTATCCTCCTTGATGCATTCAAGGATCATGTGATCCCACATATCTCAGCTAAAGAAAAAGTACATGAGATGTGGGATTCCTTAACCAATTTGTGGCAGAGCTCTAATGATAACAAAAAGATGGTACTTAGAGAGAAACTAAGAAGTATAAAGATGGGAAAGGATGAGAGCATGTCCGTATATCTTACCAATATTACTCAGGTAAGAGATGAGCTGGGAACAGTGGGTGAGAAGGTTGAGGATAGTGAGTTGGGTCCATGAATGGAGTGACCATGCCATGGGAAGTATTTGTCCAATCCATTATTACCAGAGAGAACCTTCCCAAGTGGGATCGTCTATGGGATGATTTCACCCAAGACAAGATCTGGAGGGGTTATATTTAGGGATCTACATTTTCCATTGCAGATGAGAAGGATGTGGCACTTGCAGCAAAGAGGTGGCAACGATTTAAACAAAAGAAGGATCTAAGCAAGATCAAGTTTTTTGCTTGCAATGAGTATGGACACTATGCGGGATAGTGACCACACAAAAATAAGAACAAGCAGGTGAATGATGAGCACTTAGCAGCGGAAAAGGATGTAGATGAGTTTACCTCTAGGTTTGAGAGGGAGTTATCACTTACCTTGTTTGTGTCAAGGCATGATAGAAGTCACCCAGATATTTAGGCTGATGAGAGATGGATGGTTGATTATAAGCATTGCAGTCACATGACTGGGATGCGATATGCATTCCTCGTTCTTGAGTACGCACCTATGCAGATGATTCAAGATGTTCAGGGGACTGGTCACTTAGTTATAGGAGTGGGTAGAGTACGATTTCTCCTAGAGTTTGGAGAACTCCTGGAGGTGTTAGGAGTACTATTCATTACATGACTGAGAGGGAGTATACTCTCAGTGGTAGCATTGGATGCTACTGGTTACTCAGTTGTATTACAGAGGGATCTAATATTCACTTATCTAGAGGGAGTTGATCCAGTCTTGATTGGTCACAGGATCGATGGTGAGTACTTGGTTCATTGATAGCCCACATCTAACACATTGGGTTGGTTGAGTGCATCTTCATTAGAGGCATAGGAGGATAGAGAGTGAGATGCTCATAGCAGGGATGGTGCTCGAGGAATTGAGTCCTATCAGCAGATGGGTGAGTGATATGCTCACCATGGTGATTAGGTACAGAGTGGTGATTCCTTTTATCTTATGGATGAGTGAGATGATCATGGAGTTGATGATGTAGAGAGGAATGATTATTTTGACTCCGATCAAATGGATGAGCAGCATTATCACACAGGTACCAGTAGGAGAATTATCTAGTATGAGATGATAGAGATGGAATTATCTCTGGGGAGAGATAAGTTAGTTCAGAGAGAGAGTGATGTCACCTACAGGGAAGTATATCCTCTTTATGGCAGATTGGGTGATTGGATACAACAAAGATTTAGAGGGAGTTTGGATCAGAGATATTTGACAGAGTCAATGATTGACCAAGAGGCTTCTTCTCGAGCCACATTGATGGAGTTGGATCAGGGTTCTAGAGGTCATAGGTCAGTAGTGATAGGCAGGACAATTGGGTTAGTATCAGCAACAAGGGACTTGTTGAATCCAAGCATTAGTTGATGGAATCCTCTCGATAAGAGGAAGTGTTAGAGATAGCGGAATCTTGCGGTGTCCTCCATGTTCAGATGGCTAGCATCGAGGCACACTTATTCGATATGAATCAAGAGGAGGTATAGGGTGAGATGCACTCTACCAGCTAGCATGAATCCATTGGCAGATGCATGCAGACCTTTCAAGGTGTTTTGCCTCATGGATGCATGAGTTTTGCATGCACAATAGTTAATTAAAGATGCATGAAAAAGTGAGTTTTTGTGTGCACTCACATTAGGTTTTTGGTAAACCTAATTGATGAGTGAGATGTTATAAGGAGGCAAGAGGTCACCGATGGAGGTCACTCATCAAGATAGTCAGACAGATATCGGTCAGTGAGAGAAGGGCACATAATGCATGCATAAGCAAACTTTCTGAGAGAGAGAGAGGAGCAGTTGTAGTAGGGAGAGTGAGGAGATATGAGATAGAATAGTACTCATTTGACCAGGGGAAATTCGAGTCAGATAATACCAGAAGAGAGAGATAATTAGTGGGGATTCTTTAGTTTTTACAAGTTTGGTGACTTTCAGAGGAGGAGGGGCACACTTTTTGAGGAGAGGAGGTCATGATTCTTCTGGTTGGAGGATAGAGCAGCTGAGACTTCCAAAGTAGGCCTTCCTTAGTTATTGAGGAATATCAATGATGATTAGAGCTCAAATCGGCTGATATATGACTGAGTGTGAGTTTCAAGCAGTTGGATAAGGGTGCACTTCTCCATGCAGAGAGAGGGGCGCATTACTCAGATCTAGAAAACAATATTTCTTCTTTGTAAGAGCATATCAGGGCTGTAAAGTGAGAGAGATAGTATAAACAAAGATTGACTTTCAAAGAAATCCAGATCCGTATTGACAGTTAGTGAACATTTCCCAAGTGCATGCATCATTATTTGCATGCAAATCTAGGGTTTGGATAGCTATCAGGTTCGGTTGTTTAATCTAATGTATTTGTATATATTTATCTTCTACATGATTTTATATGGGTTTGAGATAGAAGATAGCCCCATGAATTGTTGGTTTTTCCGATTTGTGGTTTTTGGGGTACATCTTGATTTATTGTGTGATTGCTATGTATTTTCATTGTGGAAGTGTTAAGAGATCTATAGTGTTTGTATCTTAAGTCATTATTGTATTTATAATTTATAGAGACTCAAACCGTTTCAGATATCAAGGCATCTAGAGGGAGTAGTGATCTTTGGATAAGTAACATTAGTGTGCACAAGACCCACAAATTCATGGTACCTCATTCGCACAGGTTAAGATAAGTGGAAAATCATTGGGTAAGCTTAATCATAAATAAAGGAAGAAGGAGTGTTACGATTTAGAGAAGCCCCAACTTGTGGACACATTGTTTGAACAAGTTGAGTATAAATAAGAGTGAATTTGATGAATGAGAGGTAATATTGGAAGAATAAATGAAGTAATATTGTTAATTGGAAAGCTTTGGTTGGATGAAACTATCAGTGGAATTAGAGGAAATATGACTTGAAGAAGTGCACGAGGTAACAACAAATGTAGAGACACAAGGAGCAGTCACCCAAACAGAAGTAGCATTTGTGAGAAAGGCCCAAAAATCATATGGGTGTATATGTGTGTTGAATTTGTATTGTAGAATGGAACCATAGTAGAATGCAGTGTAAGAGAAACATCGATCAAAGTTGAACCAATAGAAGTGCACACAGTTAGTGAAGCAAAGTGTAAATATTTGTGTGCACAGACCTGAAGTCAGTATATAGCAACATTTATATCTCAGGCTGGTGGATGGGGCAAGGAAAGGATATCGGTGCCTCCACTCACATTGGTGCTTGAACACTGCAAGTTGGTTCTTGCACGGAGGATTGGTGCCCTCATATGCTGGAGCCTTCAATCTAAAATTTGGTGCTTGTTATTGGGATTGGTGTCCCAATCATACGAATGTATGAGTGATCCTGTCCTCACATCAGTGGAGATTGGTGTCTCCGATATGTCTTTTCAATTTCATCACACACACACACATAGATATAAGTTTCTTCAAATATATCCACACAATTTGTTTTTATTGATGAGGTTTTAAATAGCAATCGGTGCATGTTTAAAAAGTGAATTATTTGTAAATATGCACATGATACTGATTCACCCCCATTATTAGTATCATTGGAAATTCCAACAATATCTAAGGGGTTTGGTTGGGGATAATGCAACATAGATTGACCCTTTGGAAGAATGATAGTTACAAAATTCTTAATATGTTTATAAGGAATAAACAGGACATGGCCTTAAGGCACATGTCCCATCAGCATGTAATGTATATTTGATTTGCACAAGGGACATAGTCATCGGGCTCAACCCTAGAAAAAGCATATATGATTGTGTTCAATATTTTTTTTTTTTTTAAATAAGAGATTTGACACTAGACTCGACCCTTGATCATTTTTTAGGTTTAAATATGATTATATGTACTGGCTTAATAAATGGTCACAACAGTAGTGTGGCTAGACCCTAAGCTGGTATGCAATGCTAGTTGAGTTTGCATGCTTGTGTGGGGTTTGACCCTGCACTAGACATGTCTTTGATTATAAATATATGAGCATTTGTCTAATGTAAAAAAAAATTACATTAATATTTTGGATTACAGTTATCATAATTGCTCTTATAATTTCCTGCATATATGTGTGTGCGTGTGTGTGCGCAGTTTTAAATAACAAGTGTTGCATGTTTAAAACGTGAATTATTTGTAAATCTACACATGATATTGATTCACCCCCTTCTTAGTATCATTGAAAATTCCAAAAAATGGTATCAAAGGGGGTTTATTTAGTAACACTATAACAACTAGAAGATAAACATCATTACGCAGAGATGGATAGGTTCAATGGGTCTAACTACACTTTTTGTAGCATAAGGATGGAAGTATATTTACACTCAATTGGAGATGACGTTTGGAAATCTGTCATAAGTGGTTACAGAGTTCCCAATATTCCACTAGTTGATGCAACTAACAAGAGGCAGTATGAATGCAATGCGAGGGAGAGAAATGAAATATTGTGTGGCTTAACTGACTCAGAATTTACCAAATTTATGCAATGTGCATCATCCAAAGAGTTATGGGACAAAATCAAGAACATCTATGAAGGATATGAGAAAGTGTAGAAAGCAAATCTGTAAACCTTCTGAGGATAGTTTGAAACCCTCAAAGTGAAGGAAGAAGAAAAGATTACAGCCTATGTCCTTCGACTAGATGAGATTTTCAATGCAATCAGGGGACTTGGAGTACAAATCGTTGAGGAAGGAGTTATTTAAAAGGCACTAAGGTCCTTTCCAACAAGATTTGATCCCAAGGTATCAGTTCTGGCTCGGACATGAGTTATTTGGACAAATTAAATATTATTGAGCTTCATGGAATTCTTACATCATATGAGATTAGGACTGAAAAGGAAAATCCTACAAGAAAAGAAGCATATTTCAAGGCCTCCAAGAAAACAAGAGGAGGTGAGGAAGATTCTAGCAAAAGTTTCTTTGATACATCAGATGATGAAGAATCAAATTTTGTGAAGAATCTCAAAATAGGTCGTGGAAAATACAAACGTAAGTTACCTTTCAAATGTTTTGAATGTGGTAGAGTAGGGAACTTTGCTTCTAAATTTCATTATATGGAAAGCAAGGATAGTGAAAACGAAGAGGATATTAACCATAGAGAAATAAGAAATACACACCAATAATCAAGGGTTGAACCTAAAAAGAAGAAGAGTTTGTACTCCAAGGAGGACAATAGTTCATTTGATGAAAATGGTCAAGCAATTCTCTTCATGGTGATTGAAGAAGACTCAGAATATGAAGGGTCAGAAGATCCAGAAATGGATGAAGTATATTTTGATAGAGAACTTATTAGTGCTTTGGAAGAACTGAATAAATCAAGAAAGAAGAATAAATATCTATGGGAACAACTATCAGACATAATAGGACAACTGAAACAAAAGGAAGAAAACTACAATAAATTGGAGATTGAAATCACCTCTTTGAAAAGGGAATGTCTAGTTGGGTCTTTGACATAATTTTTATAGGATACCATTATTTGATAAGTTAGATTTAGTACATGAGGGCTTGACCTCAACAAAATTAGTGTAAAGGAGAATTTTTGCAAATGTAATCGAAGGCTTTACTTCAAGGGATTACCATTGGAATAATTAACCATCTATCTAGCACTTAGTATATACTTTCCATGCTTTCTAGGTGTTTATACCATGTTAGTTGTTCTACCTAGTGCATATTTTTCCACCTAGTGATAGTTTATCCACCATAACACCCTCTTTCGGATTTTATCGTTGATTTTCTAAGCTAAAGTGCCCATCCTGCATTTATCCTATTTTTCTACTTGTATGATTGAAAGCAACTTTTCTGTTCTTTTCTCTTGGATAAGGATGAGCTAGTAGTGCTAGGATAACTTGGGCAAGTTTTCCAGCTTTTGCCTCAACTCCTTCCATATTTTTCTCTTAAAAAGATTCTCATTAGCTAATTTTTTGTTATTGATTGACTAGTTAGGCCCACTTAGCCAATTCATGACCTCTTGCTATGAGTTGGATATTGCTTTTGTCATAGATGGGGATTTTTACTAAATCTAATCCTTCCACATGTGAGCTATTTTGAATTTCCTCCAAGGCACTCAAATTCTCTCTATGAAATGTATTATTTATTGTAATCTTATTATTCATTAACAAGATGATGGAGTTTTATCCAATGGAGTTCAATCTTATGAGTTCATATCTCATTCTTCTTATCTATTTTCTATAAATATCTATTGAAATTATAAGTGAATATTATATTTGATTTAGATCCTTAGCTGTGGAATTCTCCCATGGCATCAAGTCCATAGAATTTTGACATGGTATCATATCCTAGGTAGCATAGGAAGCATCACTGCTTGTAATGCACCCAAAAGTAGTGGATTTACCACATAAATCCTAGGGAAAATTCTTTGAGTGCTTTTTTTATCCATTGGGGTCTACCCATGGATAAAGCACTCCTAAATGTGCCTACTTTCTAAATAAGATCTCATTAGAATCAATTAATATTCCATACAGGTATTCAGAGTGGTGTTTTGCAAGTACAATTTCCACATGGATTCAACGGCAATTCCTCTTCTCACTTCATTCACATGCTATTTAGAGTGGAAATTGAAGTCAGTTGCATCTCTAAAGAGACAAGATATCTATGACTTATCTATTAGTACTATTGAAGATCCAATATCACATCAAGAGAGAAATTATTGTCTAAATGAGTGTGACATATCATTTGGAGCAATGTGTCTAGAAATATATCCAAGCATGCACTACCTTATTGATATTGTTGAATACCCAAAGAATCTCTAGAAAAATTTGGATAGAGCCTTTGGAAAGCACAATGAGGTTCATACAAGCAATATGAGAGCAAATCTTGCACCTCCTGACATGTTCTCCCTCCTAATTTCTTATACCCATGTATCTCTTCTGAAGTTGTGTAAGATTAAGATGAACGTACTGCAGAAATTTCAGCACATACAGTTCCTATTGATAATGTTCTCCTTGATTCAAATGCTTCCTCTATTTTCTAAGAATCAGGAATTGAAGAGAGATCTTTCTTTATTTCTCTAGAATTTGAAGACAATCCTAAATCCTTACCTTCCAATGATGTTTCTAATGAAGAAGATCCAACTAATGGAACATGACAATTGTTGGAGAAGAACTCATCTCCTTCCATCTCTCATCCTTGACCTCTATGTCTTCAAATATGGATTATAAGGTCCAGAAGCCATCCCTTTCACACCCAGTGCATGCTTCACTAGATGATGGTGCACTAATTTGTGATCCCTTGCATGTTTTCCTAGTTAGATCAAGTTTTGAATGTGTCTTGTCACTCACTACTCTTGGTCCCATGGGCCCTAGCGATCCTAATCGGTTCTTGGCACCTATTCTCAAAGCTTCCATGAAGATCCCGAATATCTATTCTCCTATCATACTTATATGCTACCGAGGTTCCTACACCATTTATTGCTCTAGAATATAATCTTTCTTCCCATGAGTTTACTGATGTGCAATATTGTTGTTCATTGGATATTTTAGAAGCTAGATCAAACTATGGATTTCATGCATTTGCTCTCCTTGGTCCCATACCTCCTCCCTATTCCTACGTGGTCACATGCACATTTCCTCAAGATGTTAATGTATTTGGAGACATAATGCATTCACTTGGACACTTGCTCCTCACACTTGGAGCTATTCTTATCACATTTGGTTCAATTTCCAAGTGAGCCTCATTAGATTTGCTTGGGTTTTCCTCACATGATTCGAACTCTCAAGCACATCAAAGTTCATTTGGATATTCTCTAACATATACTAGTTTGAAGTTCAAGGATCCTCATGAAATTGCCATCATGTTGGCACACATTCTTGGAGTTGAGCCTACCTATCTTACATTGAAATTCAATTTCCAGAATGATCTACATATATTTGGATTTGTTCTCACCATGTTTGGTTAAATGGACAAGTTCAAATAGATTATAGATTCACTTTATTCCATTAGTGGAGAGATCAAGCATATGACTTACTGTAACACCCCATATTTTGACTAGGCATGTTTATCCGTCAGACACCTTGCACTTTATTTGCTTATTATCTGTCAGACTCAGCTAGATTGTTTGAACTATATTTTAGGCATGTTAGACCTGATTATATGATGCTACTATGCTTATCCTGATACTATGATTATGATTTTATGATGTTACAATTCTAATGAAGTTATTATGTTTGTGCGGTTACTATGAGCTAGTTATCACGAGATTGCTTCCTTTCATAATGAAAGTGTATGTTTACTAATCGTCCTTGATGAAATATGATATATATGACGTAGTACATGGATGTCCACCCATGATGTGATCGGTTCAAATATTTTATGTGATCAAAAGAAATTATGTTGATAATATGGATTAGTTGATGATCAAATGTAAATAATTGTTATGAATGTATGGTTGCAAAGTGCTAATCTGCAGGACACAGGGGCTATGTAATAGTCGGATACTTGATATGAAGTATGGTATATTACCTATGTTGCAGAGAGCCTTGTTTACCAAAGTTGATGATATGATGACACATTCCAATAATCTCGATAGCAGCACAGTATGGTTTTGATAAGGTATAGACCCAGGATGTTGAGAGGGGTGGACGTATGTTCCACCCTATGATTCTATAATACCCAAGGTCGTGGGAGGGTCGTACTGAGACACGCTCCCCAGGTTGTTGTGATGATGATGGTCGGATTCCTGCTAGGAGAGGCTAGGTCTGCTAGTTAGTCAATGCTACCACTCTCAGGTTCTATGTGGCCAGCTCAGTATAGCTAACATCCACTTTTGTACTAGCAGAGGAAGGATAGGGAGGATGTGGACGTAGGTTAGGATGGGAAGATATGTTAGTATTGTTGATGGTTGGGTATCCCTTGATCTTGACTTAGTAGTAGTAGGTACCTCTTCCTTGAAAATAATTGATTGACTAATTATTAAGAATTTGAAAATATAATGATGTTATAACTTGATTGTTAATTGTTAAATGACTAAAAGATACTAAAATTCTTATGTTGAATGCATGTTTGTTATGTCTACATGAATGATTTTGATTTCGTCAGTTAATAAATACACATAGGAGAAATAATGTTTTCATATAGTACATATATGATATGTTCATATGCTGGCCACACGTGCACACCTTGTACATGTACATTAGTATTAATATGATAAATGATAAACATGATAAAGGATCGTAATGTTGTTTTGCATAAGATTCAGTCATGCATTAATCAGGTTCAAATAATGATTGTTTAAGTCATGTGGATATTCATAAATAGGTCAATTGATTTATTTAAGTAAGCTACTTATAAGTGATGCATTGGTAATTAATCATTGTTGCCTTAAGATAGTTGTAGTTAGTAACATAGTTATTGCTTGGTTTACACCAATAGCATTATTCTGTTTAGCATGCGTACCATTCTAATTAAACTATTAAACATGTTTTGTCTAAAAAAGATTGCTATATCATAGTTCATTTCTTTAAATGAATTATTAATATTATTATTATTAGGACTATTACTTGAAAAATATAGTTTGTGTTGATTGTTTAAATAAATTGTTCGATTATTGGGAAAGTTTACATGCTTGATTGAAAAAAAAAAAATATTGGTATAAGTAGAATAACCCAATAGGATATGATTGAATGATTTTAATATATTTTATTCAAATGATATGATTATTAAACTTATTTTGTAAATTAAAACATGATGGTGAAATCTGATTTGTGTTGAATATTAACATCTCCTTTATGAAAAGTCAAGCGTGATATTTATTATTCTATCCTAAAAATTCAAAACAAGAGCAGTGGATTGAACTGTTAATTCGTAAATAAGCCTCATAAAAACAAATAGTGGTAATTCCAAGAATAAATAAATAAATGGGTCAGTTTGACAGGCCCAACATAATTAGCATTTTTATTGTTTAGCTGCATGAGAAGGAAAAAGATTCGGTAAATATATTTAAATATTATTTTATTCTTGAATAGTGGAATAACATTAATGATTTTGGATTTTCAGACATTCAGTGAGGGCGTTGGAGTAAGGATGAAGCAAGGAGGAGGAAAATTTGGATATATAGGAAAGGTCTTACGAAGGAAAAGTGGGGGGTTGTTGGTTTTCTTTTGGAGAAGTACACTTAGTATATTGATGAAAAGGAGGAATGTCGAGGAGGGGGAGAACTTGAAGCTTTGAGGAGGTGGGAAACTCAAAGACTGGGGCGAGGGTTAACTCAGAGAAAATTTACTATTGAACTATGGAAAGGTACTAAGGAACGATACTGTCGGGATTATTGGTTTGTGGGATCGGGGGCTAGGAAACCCATCGATTTCCTAGGGCCAGCATGATAAGAGCTGGTCTGCAGGGTGGTTCATCCATTTTTAGTATCAAAAGCTTGGACTGGAAAGTCTGCGGGAGCAAAGCCTTGCACGAGAAAGGCTACAGTAGCAAGGGGACAATCTACAACCTACAGGATCCAGGTATTTTACTATTGGTTAATCATTTACGTCCTAGTTCTATGCATACTTTAAATGGTTAGATTGACTAGATGATATGAGAATATGTAAATTTTATGATAGGAAAATAACTGTATAAATGTATATTTTGGATTATTCACTAGTATGTTTGCAGAAACTAAGTAAAAATAGAAACAAACATGAACCTGAAAACCTGATTGAAACAGTATAGGTTTACTTAAACCTGTCAATACATGCTCATAATGAGCTTAACACAGAAATTAGAGCTTAAACAGAGAAATTATCCTAGGAATTTTACTTAGGAACTTGTGTTAGTGCTATGCCGGAAACAAGAGCACTACACTTACTGGGCATGATCCTCTTCTACCAAGGTAGAAGATACCTATAGACATATTCATCTAGTTTTGGAGAGCATCATTTAATTTTGGTATATTCCGTGTTAATTTTAAGGGGGCGTTTCTTCCAAATGGGTTTTCCTTCTTTCCTCGGCTTACATGGATAGTAAATTGTGAAGGGTGACCATAATCCTTCCCTACTTGGGACCTATATATATTTCACTCGCATAGCAAGTAAGGCTTAACTGGGGCCGGTGGAATAATTAACCATCTATCTAGCACTTAGTCTATGCTTTTCATGCTTCCTAGGTGTTTAGATGATGTTAGTTGTTCTACCTAGTGCATATCGGCCCACCTAGTTAGAGTTTATACGCCAAGAGACCTCTTTCTACTTTTATCTTTGATTTTCTGAGCCAAACACCCATCCTACTTTCATGCTACTTTATTATGATTTTATGGGTTAAAGCAACTTTTTTTAAACCTTTCTTGTGGATAAGGATGAGCTAGGAGCACTAAAATAAATTGGGGAAGCTTTCCATCTTTTTCCTCAACTCCTTCCATATTTTTCTCCTGAAAATTCACTCATTAGATAATTTGGGGTCACTCATTTACTAGGTTGGCCCACCTAGCCAATTCATGACCTCTTGCTATGATTTAGAGATTGCTTTTGTTGTAGATGGGGATTTTTACAAAATCTAAGTCTGACACATGTGAGCTATCTTGAATTTCCTCCAAGTCACTCGAATTCTCTCTATGAGATGTATTATTTATTGTACTCTTATTATTCATTAAAGATATGATGGATTTTTATCCAATGGAGTTCTATCTTACGTGTTTCTAGCTCATTCTTCTTGTCTATTTTGTACAAATCTCAATTGCAATTCTAAGTGAAGATTATACTGGATTTAGATCCTTAGATATGGAATTATTGCATGGCATCAAGGCCATATAATTTTGGCAATTACAGCTTCAGAGAACATGACAAGGGATTATCTTTTGCAAGAACTAGAACTGCACAAATTGGAAGGACTTCATCTATAAGGCATCAAACTCTTTTCTTGAGAAATTGCTATTACTGTAATAATTTTGGTCATAAGGCGATAAATTACAAATCCTGTGTAATGAAGAATATTTTTACTGTGAAAAAATAAAGAATGACACTAGTAGGCCAGTTGGAACTCCGAAAGAAAACATCAACTCCTTCATCCTGTTGATTTTAGATGTTGAGTGTCATAAATGTCACAATTATAGAGATAATGGGATTGAATTTATAGATCAGTTACCCTCAGTTTCTGTTGTTGAAACCAAGAATATTCCCAGTAAGAAAATAGATTAGAAAAATCAAGAAGGATGTAGTTTGGTTTTACATGCGCAAAGAAAAATAGGTCATTGGTATGTTGGCAGTGGTTGTTCAAAACACATGACAGGAAATAAAGACAATTTATTTAAATTTAAGGAATAAAAGGCTTGGTTAGTCTTTGGGATAAAGAAATCAAGGATGAAAATGACTTGTTGAAAATATGAAGCACAATATTCTTAGTGTAAGACAAATGTGTGTCCAAGGGAATATTCTTACATTTGACTCCAAGAATGTAAAATAAGGAAAAAGGACACTAGAAAATTAGTAGCAACGACATCTAGAACCCCAAACAATGTATATAACTTGGATAAGAGAGAAGAAAAATGTTGCATGGGAGAAATAGATGAAAATTGGCTCTAGCATAGAAGAATGAGACATATACACTTTGATAATCTTTTCAAAATCAACAAAAGACAAGCAGTGAGAGACATTCCCAAAATTATGAAACCCTTAAATTATGTTTGAAAACATTGCCTGTACAAAAATCAAACAAGAGTAAGACTTAAGACAAAATAATATTCTCCAACAAAACCATTGGAGCTGGTGCACATCGATCACTACATCCCAATGAGAGCGAAAGGGATAAATGGTGAGACCTATTTCCTTCGCTTCATTGATTGTTATACTAGAATGACATGGGTCTTTTTTCTTAAGAAAAAATCAGATACATTTGAATGTTTCAATTTTTTTAAAGAAGTAGTTGAGAATGAGACTGAACTAAGAATTAAGTGTTTAAGATTAGACGATGGAGGAGAATACACTTCAAATGAATTTGAATATTTCTATGAGAAACATGGAATCAAAAAAACTATTCCAGCTACCAAAACTCCACAACAAAAATGAGTAGTAGAAAGAAGGAACAAAACTGTGTAGGAAATGACCAAAACAATGGTAAATGATTCCAAACTGTTAGACATTTTTTGGACTTGGGAGATATTCATACAGCTATACACATTCTTAATAGGTGTCAAATGAAAACAAACAACAACATAACTCCCTATGAACTTTGGAAAGGTAGGACAACCACTGTCAAGCATTTCAGAGTATTTGGAAGCAAGTGCTATATAAAGAGAAACAATGAAAACTTGTGAAAATTTGATTCCAAGTATGATGTAGGAATATTTCTTAGATAGGCAACATGAAGCAAGGAATATAAATGTTACAATCTAATACTGAAGAAGATGGTGGAAAGTCTTGATGTAAGGGTGTATGAAACATTCACACATATAAGACTAGATGATGATGATGATCATTCGGAATTTGAACAATCATCATAAGACTTACTGGAATAAGAGGATTCAAATGAACAACAAACATATCAATAATAAATAGAAGAAGAAAGAAGAATGAGCACAAAGAATCCCTCCAGATATGTCCAAAAGAATAATTCTGAAGACCTGCTTATTGGTGATAAAAATGCAGGTGTAGAAACAAGAAGGAAATTCCTAACAAAACACTATAGAAGGGGTACATTTCCCCTTGATATAAAAAAAAGAACCGAACAACTTTAATGAATCTAGGACAGATAAAAAATAGATTGCATCCGCGAAAGAAAAAATAAATTAGATTGAGAAGAATCTGAATTGGGAACTTGTTCCAACACCCAAGATAGAAATGTTATTGGTACTAAATGGATTTTTAGGAAGAAACGAAATGAGGAAGGACATGTATTAAAAAATAAATCAAGGTTTGTATGCAAGGGATATGCACATGTTGAAGGAATTGAATTTGAAGAACATCACTTAATCCCAGAACATCACTTTCTTTTGGCATACACTTGCTCCAAGAACATCACTGTATACCAAATGTGTTAATTTTGAGCATTAATTCAACATACTCTAGGATCTTTACTGAGAGAATAACATGTATAGCATATCAAGCATAACAATGCATATCAATCACACCAAGAAATCACATGAGACAATAGACACATAGAGTTTCACTGGGGAAAAGCATAAAGGTGAAAAACCCCACAACTTCCTTAGAGATAGAAAGAGCAATGATACAACCCAAGTACAAGAGATAGTCTTCTCTAGCAGCTACTCCTCCTTCCTCACTTGTGCGCCACTTTTCGATGGGTGTAGAAGTGAATAATGAGATGATCAAATAAAGTGCCTCCCACACTCTATTTATACATGACCTGACCTGCCTAATAACCTAGCAGGGCCGACTTGTCTAACTCAGTCTAATAACCCACGGTTATACTAATCAGGGTCGACCCCACACTTGGTGGTCTAATAACCCATCGCCTACAAGTTGCAAAACTTGTGACACTTGTTAATACAAATGACGACACTTTTGTATAGAGGAATAATAACATCTCTATAGGAGTACGATATACATAGGTGAAATACATTCCGAAGTTACAATTACATCAACACTCCCTCTTAACTAGGAAGGTATTTCTCGACACATATCTTCTAGCACAAGTCTTCTTCTCTGGATCATCGTCAAGGATGCTGCTATCTCAATCAATCTCTGATCTACTTGTCATAGGAAATTCTACAGAGCCAGTCCTTTTTCATACTGGATGTAGTCCCACCACCTGTAGGTCTTCATCATCACTAGCCATATTGTGGATCCCAGGACTCATTATGTGCATCATCAAAACATCGAAAGATCATCCCAGGCATTTTACGAGCACATAGCTCAACCTATCGGATCTCCCAGGATCTTTTACATGTGATTATCACAAAACCTTAAAAGAGTGTCTTTCCCAGGAAGATCTCTAAAGAGCATCCGAGGCCTTTTACGTGTCTAGCACAACCTGTCCGGATCTCTAGGACTTATTACATGTGACCCCTACCACAAAACCTTAACAGATTATCTTGCCAAGCAAGATATCTAAAGAGCATCTGAGGCCTTTTATGTGACTAGTACAACCTGTCTAGATCTCCAGGACTTATTACATGTGGTCCCTACAAAACCTTAAAAGAGTGTCTTTCCAAGCAAGATCTCTAAAGAGCATCTGAAGCCTTTTATGTGACTAGCACAACCTATCCAGATCTCCAAGATGTATTACATGTGGTCTAGCAAAACCTTAAAAGAGTGTCTTTCCAAGCAAGATCTCTTAAGAGCATCTGAGGCCTTTTACATGGCTAGCACAACCTATCCAGATCTCTAGGACGTATTACATGCTACCCTTGCACAACCTGTCCATGGCCATGAAGTATCAACCTGATACTCACCATACATCATCCTGATGTACATCATCACATGATCAACCTGATACTCACCATACATCATCCTGATGTACATCATCACATGATCAACCTGATCATCATCATAGCATCATCCTGATGCATATCATCTACAGCAACATCCTGAAGCTCGTCATCCATGATCACCCTGATCATACAATGCATCCACTTGATGCATATCATCATACAATGTATCCACCTGATACATATCATCATACATGATCTACCTGATCATACAATGTATCCACTTGATAGATATACAAATCCATGATCCAACTGATCATATCAAGCATCCAACATGATGCATATACATATACATGATCCAACTAATCATAACAAGCATCCAACATGATGCATATACATATACATGATCCAACTGATCATAACAAGCATCCAACATGATGCATATACATATACATAATCCAACTAATCATAACAAGCATCCAACATCATGCATATACATATACATGATCCAACTAATCATAACAAGCATCCAACATTATGCATATATAGAGCAGTAACTGGAGCATCGTCCTGATGCTCATCATCCAGCGCTTACATCCACAGCCATGGGAAGGATCCTCCTCTTACCATGCTTGGAATGGATCCTGCAAATGTGTCCATCACTTCTTCCTCGAAGTGTCATCAATCTGAAGAACACCAAGCCTCTCTCTAAAGTACTCAAACTTCACTCTGGCTAGTGGTTTCATCAACACATCTGCAACCTGCTTATCTGTCGCAACATACAGGAGCTTCACTGCTCCTCTCTGCACCATATCCCTGATATAGTGATATTTGATTTCAATGTGTTTCGACCTGTCATGGAACACCAGGTTCTTAGACAACTTCACACAACTATGGTTGTCACAAAATATACTAGTAGCCTCCAACGGGAGATCAAATAACTCAGATAGTAGCTTCCTTAGCCATACTGCCTCACAACTAGCCAAACAAGCTGCAACATACTCTGCTTTGGGTGTAGTCAGTGCTACGTAGGACTACTTCCTGCTAAACCAATAGATCACACCTAATCCCATACTAAAGCAGCACCCATAAGTGCTCTTCCTATCTGCAGCACTACCTACCCAGTCCGAATTAACATAACCCTATAGGTTAAACTTTTGATTCGCATCATACTTGATCCCATAATCAATTATACCTTTCAGGTACCTCAGAATATGCTTTACAGCAACCAAGTGAACACCTCTGGGATCCATCAGGAACTGGCTCAATGTGTTCACCGCAAAGCAAATGTCTCGTCTCATGTTCATTAGGTACATCAAGGACCCAATCATCTGACAATACATCGTGACATCAACCGGATCAGATGAAACATCACACAGAAACTTTAGGTTCAATGCCATAGGTGTGGTCATGGCCTTGCAGTCCATCATCCTGAACCTCTTCATGATCTCTACTACATAATTCCCTTGTCCAAGGAAGATCCCATATGCACTCTGCCACACCTCCATGCCTAAAAAAATAGTGCATCATCCCCAAGTCCTTCATCTCGAACTCGACAGCAAGCTTCCTCTTGGTATCGACAATCAAACCATCCTCACCTATAACAAATAGGTCATCCACATACAAGAGTAGTATCACAGGATTTCCTTCCTCAACCTTGTAGTAAAGGTTGGAATCCGCTTTACTCTTGGTAAAGCCCAAACTGGATAGAAAGCTGTCTATCCTACCATACCAAGTCCTAGGAGCTTGCTTCAATCCATACAAGGATTTCTTCAACTTACACACATATGACTCCCTATCATGTGTCTTAAAACCATGTGGCTGCTCTACATACACTTCCTCTTCAACTACACCATACAAAAAAGTTGTCTTGACATCCATCTAGTGTATCTTCCATTTCATCACTGCAGCCAGAGCAAGTACTGATCTGATGGAAGTGTATCTGGCTATAGGAGAAAATGTTTCTTCATAGTCTATCCCCTCTTTCTGAGAGAAGCCACAAGCTGCAAATCTCGCTTTGTATTTTTCTATGCTACCATCTGCAGCATGCTTGATCTTGTAGATCCACTTGGAAGTCACAACAGACTTCCCTTCAGGTCTTGGAACTACATCCCAAACATCATTCTTCATGATCGACTGGTATTCCTCAACCATGGCATCCTTCCATTCTTTCTTTTCCGCTACTTCTTCATAACTAGAAGGTTCTTTGTTCATAATATCACAGAGTAGGGAAACATAACTGGTATGTGATCTAGTCCTCTTCCTTTCTCTGTTTCCTTCTTCTAGAATGCCATATCTTTCTGCATCTTGAATGAGCTCTTTAGCCCATGCAGGTTTCCTCTTGTGAGAGTTCTTATCACAGGGTGGATCTACAGGTTCTTGCAGATCTTCAACTTCACGATCTTCTTTTGGAATTGATTCAATCATGATGGTGTCTTGGAATCTGTTTTCCTTTGGTTCTTCATGATCTTCAACAAGTGTCTTCCTTGATTTGATGAAGGATGAGTTTTCATCAAATGTTACATCCCTGCTGGCATCAATCTTCTTAAACCCTGGAAAGTATATTCTGTAAGCTTTCGAGCTTTCACTGTACCCCACAAAGATGCCCTTTGTTCCTGAAGGATCTATCTTTTTCCTCTTTTCCTTTGGAACATGTGTGTATACTAGACAACCAAATATTCTGAGATGGCTAACTTCAGATTTCTTACCAGAGAATACCTCTTATGGTGTCTTGTTGTCCAATATCTTGTGAGGTGTTATGTTCTGCACATATACAACTGTCCTAGTTGCTTCTACCCATAGATGCATAAGCAAATCCTAGTCATGTAGCATTTCCTTTGCTACTTCCATGATTGTTCTATTCTTTCTTTCAGCAACCCCATTCTGTTGTGGATTGTAGGGAGCATTCAACTCCCTCTTAATCCTTGAATCATTGCATAGCTTCTTGAAATCACCTGAAGTGAATTCTCTCCCATTATCGGATCTGAATGTCTTGATCTTCTTATCAGTTTGATTTTACATCAAGGCTTTGAATTCCTTGAACTTATCAAACACTTCATCTTTGTTCTTCAAGAAGTAAACCCAAGTCTTCCTAGAGAAATCATCAATGAAAGAGACATAGTATACATACCCACTCAGAGAACTGGATGACATCGTACTGCATACATCGGAGTGGATGATTTCAAAGATTCCTTTAGCTTTGCTTTCACTACTTGGAAATGCCTTCTTAATGTTCTTTCCTTCTGCATATCCTTTGCGAACCCCTTCATGCTTTTTTTTAATTTCAGGAAGACCCTCTACAGCTTTACTTGCAATTGGTAGTGTTCTATAGTGAACATGTGCAAGCCTTCTATGTCAAAGTTCACTTGGCTCCATGGATTCATGTACCATAGAATGTTCAGGTTTTCCCTTCAATTTGTACAATCCTCCCTCTTGCTCTCCAATCACTACTGCATCATCTATAGTTTTACCTTTTGGCCACATTAGGACTTGACCATCTACAAATGCAACCCTCATGCCTTTTGTATCAAATGCAGATATGGAGAGTAGGTTCTTCTTGAGCCCAAGTACATATAGAACATCTTTCATCTTCAAAGACTTCCCAGAGTCTAGGTTTTAGGAGGCTTCACCACTTCCTTTGATAGGATATTGATATTCATCCTTAAGTTTCACCTTATGGGGTGACTCATGTTCAGATAGATTTGCAAAAGATTCTTTAAACCTAGTCATGTGTTTGGAAGCCCCACTATCAATAAGTCAATCATTACATCAATGAGAGATAGTACCTATGAGAGCAAAGATTAGAACATATTCATCTTCACTAGATGAGTCATCACTTTCTGCTCTAGCCTTCTTCTTGGGAGGTTCATCATCCTCAGTGGCATGAGCATGATATCTCTTCTTATTTCCCTTCTTCTTCTTGTTGTTGAATCCCTTTGTGTTCTTGGGACAATCTGCATCAAAGTGTTCCTTCTCATTACATGTGAAGCATCTCAGATCCTTCTTACCCTTTTGATGATTGTGAAAAGGTTTCTTGTGATGAGAGTGCTCCTTCTTGGACTTGCTTCTTTTGGTGTGAGCTGTGAGAGCTTGATCTTCACTTCCCATCTTTTCTTATCAGCATACAAGCCTAGCCTCTTCTTGTGAGCATTCCTACCACATTCTACTAAAGGAGATCAACTTCCTTCTTGCACATATGCCTTGAATGAAGAAATCACATGACCTAGGTAGGCCATTCAAAGTGGTCATAACAATTTCACCATTATCCACTACTTCATCCACAGCTTCAAGTTGTTCCTTGATCTGAGAGACCTTAGAGAAATAGGATTGAATGGTCTCTCCATTCTGAAGCTTTACCCCTTTCAAATGATTCCGCAGAGTCATCTTCTGATTTATGTTCTTCCCTTCAAATAGCTTGGTCAGGGAATCAAACATCTCCTTGGGTGTCTTTAGAGATGACACGTGTGGTATGAGATGGTCTTTCATAGAATCAGCAATGATCCTCTTTTCCTTGACCATGTTCTTCTTATGTAAGGCCTTAGCCTCTTCTCCCTCTGGGATAGAGACCTCTTCACTTATGTAAGTGTCTAATTCATTTTCTTCTAGGATTAACCCAATCCTATACTTCTATGCTTAGAATTTATCAGCCCCTTCAAGCTTATCCTCAATGTTGATGTGGTGAGACATCTTAAAGAGTACTCCAAATGGAAATAAAAAATATTTAGGTCTTACCGCTTGATTTGCATAAATCTGGATCTCGTGCCGGATTAGGGTTTGTTAGAGAAACCCTAAAAATTCAAAATGTGAATTTCAACTTTCTAAAGGACAGAAAGATGCGCCTTGATGAGTTGATTAGCTTGGTATATTTAGAAAATGAAAACTGCAAAGTTTCACCCTTCAGAAATACCTTTTAGTCTTCCTGGATTCACTATGGAGGACCCTGAATTAGGGTTTGAGTTTCCTGGAGCTTCACCCAACCAAAACGTTTGCTCCAAAGCTCTAAACTTCGATTTTTCCAAGGAGCTTCCAGCTATGTCCTCAGATTTTAGAAAATCCTATTTATGTGGAAACCCTAATTTTTAGGGCCAAAAAGGAAAGTGCCCCGAATTGAATTCTGATTGGACAGAAAGATATGCCTTGCTGAGGAGAGTCAAAATACCCTATTGACTTTCAATATCTGTGGAGAGAAACCCAATAAACAGGAAACCCTAGTTTCCGCAACTGGAAAGTGTCTTCTTCTTAGGTTAGCTCTGATACCATGTTAATTTTGAGCATTAATTCAACATACTCTTGGATATTTACTGAGAGAATAACATGTACAACATATCAAGCATAACAATGCATATCAATCACACCAAGCAATCACATGAGACAATAGACACACATAGTTTCACTAGGGAAAACCATAAAGGTGAAAAACCCCACAACTTCCTTAGAGATAGAAAGAGCAATGATACAACCCAAGTACAAGAGATAGTCTTCTCTAGCAGCTACTCCTCCTTCCTCACTTGTGCACCACTTTTTGATGGGTGTAGAAGTGAATAATGAGATGATCAAATAGAGTGCCTTCTGCACTCTATTTATACATGACCTGACCTGCCTACTAACCTAGCAAGGCCGACTTGTCTAATTCAGTCTAATAACCCATGATTATACTAATCAGGGCCGACCCCACACTTGGTGGTCTAATAACCCATCGCTTGCAAGTTGCGATAGTTGCAACACTTGTCAATACAAATGACGACACTTCTTTATAGAGGAATAATAACATCTCTATAGGAGTACAATATACATAGGTGAAATACATTCTGAAGTTACAATTACATCAACAAAATGGATGTAAAATCAACATTTCTAAATGGAGAACTAGAATAAGAAGTGTATATAGAGCATCCAAAATGATTCTCTCTTTCAGGAAATAAGGATTGTGTTTGCAAATTAAGAAAAAAGGTCTTTATGGGTTAAAACAAACACCATGAGCTTGGTACTCAAGATGAGACAAGTATATACAACAAGAAGTTTTCAAAAAGGGAAATGTAGATAGTAATTTGTATGTAAAAATTAAGCATGAAAATATGGTTGTTGTAGAGGTATATGTAGATGATATTACCTTTACAAGCAATGGCAATAAACTAAGCCAAGAATTTGCTAAAATAATGCAGAAGGAATTTGAAATGTGAATGCTCGGAGAACTGCCATTCTTCCTTGGACTCCAAATTTCTCAACTAGATGTTGGTATCTATATCTCTAAAACTATGTATGTAAAATAAATGTCAAAAATATTTAATATGGAAGATTGCAAACCCATATGTAACCCTATGATTACTAGCTGCAAATTAAGTAAGCAAGATAAAGTAAAGGAAGTTGATAAAATACTTTGTAGATCAATGACTGGGAGTTTGATATATGTAATAGCTTCAAGACCAGAGATAATGCAAGCCATAGGGCTGGTTGCAAGGTTTCAAGCCACACCAAATGAAACACATGTTCAAGCTGTTGAAAGAATTTTCAGATATTTGAAAGGGGATTTAGATTTTGGTCTACGGTATCCACAAAGTAATGACTTAACACTAGTGGAATACATATACGTGGACTAGGAAGTAACCATTGATGACAAAATAAGTAAAAGGGGAGCAACATTTTTCTTATGGAACTGCTTAATGTCATGGTTGAGCAAGAAACAATCCACCGTATCGCTATCTATAGCAAAAGCATAATATATTGCAACAATAGCTTGTTGTGTGTAGGTTCTATGGATGAAAAAAACTCTGAAGGATGTTCAAGTGGAATTTGACCATGCTATATCTATCCTATGTGACAACACAAGTGAAATCAATATCTCCAAGAATCTTGTAATGCACTCCAAAACTAAGCATATTCCAATAAAATATCATTTTGTGAGGGAACAAGTCATTGAAAACATAGTCAAACTAGAGTATGTGGACATGAAGGAATAGATTGGAGACATATTTACAAAACCACTCCCAAAAACTAATTTCGAATATCTCAAACAGAAACTAGGTGCCATTCCCATTCCACAACATGATGACAGTATCAAGACAGTTGGAGCATCCTTTTTCCATTGATGTCAAAGGGGAAGAGATATTATGAAGCATGTATCGATGACAAAGAATTGCGCAGAAAGCATGGGAAGATGAAAAACAACAAAAAATATTGATCGAAGGTTGTGTGACAAACCAAAGGGTCAATCTAGAAGATTTCATGTTCAGAAGGAGCACAACTACATAAGGTGTTGAAATCAATTCCAAAGGTGGAGATTGTTGAACTTTGTTTTTGTCATTAATGTCAAAGAAATGTGGATGATGTCAAAGAGATTGTTGGATAATGTCAAATAAGTTGGACTTGGTGTCTATATGCCAGTTTGAAGAAATCTATAAAAATATGTCCAAAAGTCCTTAGTCCCAGCTATTCAATGTACTCTAGTGGGAAAGTCCCATTAAGCCAATGAATTAGTGTGCACGAGACCCGCAAAGTTATAGTACTTCATTCGTGCAAGTGAAGACAAGTGGAATATGTTTGGGTAAGTTTAACAGTAAAGAAAGGAAGAAGGGGTGTTCCTGTTTAGAGAAGCCCCAACTTGTGGACACATTATTTGAACAAGTTGAGTATAAATAAGAGTGAAGTTGATGAATCAAAGGTAATATTGGAATAAAAAATGAAGTAATATTCTAAATTTGCAAGCTTTGGTTAGATGAAATGTTAGGGGAATAAGAGGAAATATGATTTGGAGAAGTTCGCGAGGTAACAATAAATGCAAAGACACAAGGAGCAGTCCTGCAAATAGAAGTAGAATTTGTGAGAAAGGTGCAAGAAGCATATGGATGTATACGTCTGTTGAATCTGTATTGTAGAATGGAACTGTAGTAGAATATAGTGTAAGACAAACAACGTTCAGAATTGAACCAACAAAAGTGCACGCAGTGAGTGGAGCGGAGTGAAAATATTTGTGTGCATAGACTTCAAGTCAGTATATAGCAACATTTATATCTAGGGGCGATTGTATAGGGCACGAAAAGGATATCGATGTCTCCACTTAGGTTGGTTCCTAAAGACTAGGAGTTGGTGCTTGCATATAGGATTGTTGTCCTCATATGTTAGAGTCTAATTCAACAAGTTGGTGCTTGCGTGGAGGATTGGTGTCCTCACAGGATAGAGCTTGCAGTCCGCAAGTTGGTTCTTTCCAGTGAGATTGGCGTCCCAATCAAAGGAATGTCCGAGTGAGTCAGTTCTCACATCATTGGATATTGGTGTCTCCCATCTTTATCTATAATTTCATTTCACACACACACACACACACACATAGATATATATATATATATATACCAGCATAGATCCATCTTAAACCTGTATCTATCAAGCGTTGAGAGGGATCCAATTTCTTGAGGTGTATTTCTTTTTTTAAATTTAAACTCATGAAATTTGATCTCTCTTGATTGATAGATCCGGGTTTAAGTTTTAAGTTTTTATTTTATAAACGAACATCAAGTTTTTAATTACTTTTCATAATATTTTATTTTATGAGCCAACATGGATTTTTTTTTAAATACTTTCCATAATCTTTTATTTTATGAGCCGACATTAATTTTTTTAATTATTTTGTTCGGAACAAACGTTACAACATCTCCCCCATACTGATTTGTAAAGCACCGAGACTCGGTGCAATAATTTTCTTCAAATACCTGCACACAATTCATTTTTATTGATGTGGTTTTAAATAGCAATTGGTTCATGTTTAAAAAGTGAATTATTTGTACATCTGCGCATGATACTAATTTACCCCTATCAATATCATTGAAAATTCCAACCATATCTAAAAGTTTTGGTTGGGGATAATGCAACAGGTCTTGACCCTTTGGAAGAATGATAGCTACAACATTTTCAATATGTTTATAAGGAATAAAGAGGACATGGCCTTAAGTTACATCTCATCAGCACGTAACGTATATTTGATTTGCACAAGGGACATATCCGTGGGGCTCAACCCTAGGCAATGCATATATGATTATGTTCAATATTGTTTTTTATTGTTAAAATAAGAGCTTTGACACAAGACTTGACTCTTAATCATTTTTTAGGTTGAAATATGATTATGTATTGGCTTAATAAATGGTCTGGGTGACACTGTGGCTCAACCTTAGGCTAATATGCAATTTTTATTGAGTTTGCATGCTTGTATGGGGTTCAACACTCTGCTCAATAGGTTTCTTATTATAAATATATGAGCATTTGTTTACTGTTAATTTTTTTTACATTAATATTTTACATTACATTTATCATAATTACTCTTATAATTTCATACACACATATACATATACATATACATAGAGAGATATTATACTTAACATATACATATACATAGAGAGATATTATATTTAACATATAGTTTGGTTAAGGGCTTGGCGTGGGATTTCGAACCCAAATATTCTCCTCACAATATGTACTTTGAGATTTTTTCTTCTAGGTTTATTAACCCATGATTATAATATTTTATCTATCTTCAAATGCATAGATTTTATTTTTTACTTGAAATAAATAATTTATACCTTAATAAATAAACTATGGTAAACATACACTTTATATAGAAATGAAAAAATTAACAATCCTAACCTTTGTTATTAAAAAAATAGATTTTTTTTTAGGGAAATTAATATAGAAGAACATTTAAAGAGATACTATAAATAATCCAGAAACATAGAAATTCAAGGGATATAATAATGATAAACAAATGGTAACATTTTTCTCATAACTATTTAAATAGTCTATTTAATAGGTACAACCATGAAATTTTCAATAACAAAATAATGAGTAGAGATAGAATAACTTATCATCATTTAAGCCTCTAACTGTTTAAGGAACTTCTACGTTCCTCCTGGCCTTAAACATTGAATAGTTTATTGTTCATTCCATAGATCACCTCCGAACCAGAACAAGCACACTAGAATAGGAGGAATTGGGGTTGTGTTCTCTATCTTGCTTACTACTACAGAGTATCCACAAGGTGTTTTACCAACTCTATTTAAATCCCGTAATTTATCCCCTTAACACAATTCTTCTTAAACTAGCCACATACTATCCATGGCATATTCAGCGCTCAAGAAAATAAAATTGAATCTTCGAGTGTACTAGAGACCATTACTCTTTTTAATGTCCACTCTCTCCAAAATTTCTTAGGAAGGGGCTTTGTTCACATTCAGCTTGCTCTATTTTCATTAAGGAAAAAAGTGTCCTCTCTTTTCTTTCTCTCTTTTTATTCTTTCTCTAATTTAAAAAATATTTAGGTTTTATTTTATTTTTAATTTATTTAATATGTATTTATACTCACATTATTCTAACTCTTCATTAACTTTTTATACATTAATTAAAAAGTCACCCCCTTCTAGTATGCTTGGTCTCTTTTTTAAATGGTTTCTCTCCAACTGTTAAAAGTATTGAAAGTAGATAAGTAATATAAATACGCATGTGTTGCATTGCCTTTGATCTAAATAGTCAACATAATTAATCTAAATAGTCTTGATGCTTCAGATTAGTTCTACTCAACATCAAACCAACATAATTAATCTAAATTCTCTTAATTCTCTAGATTCTCTCTACTAGACATGTCAAATCAAAGAGTATTTTTAATTACTTAAGAATTTATTAGATAGGTTTCAAACTTGGGGATATTACACTCGACAAGGATGATCGCTGAGTGCTGAGTCCAGACTAGTTCTTGTGTGTAGATATTGTTCTATGGATAGCTCTGGAAATTTCTTATCGTCAGTTAAGTCATGGTATGCGTATTCCATATTTCTTATCGTCCCCAACATATTTCCTTCCACAATGACTTCCTTTGGGATCATAGGTGTTTATGCCAAGTCATATTTTGGCATCTTAACAAGATTCATAGGCTTCGTTATTGGATTCTGCGACGAGACATAATGTCTGGAAAACCTTGGATGCATTGAACGTGGTTTTTCGGGTGTTTCTTCCCACATATGACCTCTTTGTGTGTGACTTCTTCATTGATACAAATCCTACTTCCTTTGGTGGTGTTTTACATATTTCTGTCTGTCTCATTTGCCTACAATAAACTAATGACAAAAACATAGATGGCTCTTCACCACACACTGGCATTTGATCTCATGAAATAGAGGCATGTTCACTTAGTGAAGTGATTTCATATTAACAAAATCAGACATAAAATAATTTTATCTTTAAAATATGTAGCATTTCAATATGCCAAAACACGGTAGAGTAGAAGCACCAGGAGCAAAAAACATAAATAAGGAGAACATGTTTCTGAATTCTTTAATTCAATTTTCATTTCTTATTTGCAAATAAAAACAATTTTCGGTTTATTTTTGGAGTGATTTCTTAGTTTGTTTAAAATGTCTAGATGTAGGAACAGTGAAATATTACCAACTCTTTAAAACACAAAACCAAAGCATATGAAGCAACAATGAAATAATCGACATAATCAGCTTCTTTTCTTCATTGTAAAAATCTTCCAATAAAAAATCAAAAGAGACTAACTGTCGTTCCTAGGTCTCTGGATTAACTACGTTAAAGAACAGACTAAATGTCGTTCCTAGGTCTCTGGATTAACTACGTTAAAGAACAGACTAAATGTCGTTCCTAGGTCTCTGGATTAATCCATTACTTACTGCATAAATTGCAATTATTGAGTTTACTAATGTTTTATGTGAAATACTTCAACAATTATGAATATGATCAACTCGAGGTATTTTGGCCAAATTGTTGCAGCCCTATCACTAACGTTGTGAGTCTCTGTGAACTATCCCTAACGTTGTCTCTGGTTCACAGCAGACTAGAACAATTCTCGCTATTATACTTTATCAATAGATAACAATTTATGGAAATGATGGAGTGATTGCAACCTTCCGTGTTGTCACGGGAAATCAAAGTCAGTCATGGCGCTGCGTCATTTTACTTGACAGCGTTGATAATGATTCTATTTCTTGACTTATTAAAATAAGTCGGTGGTGAATCTCGTGATACCCATGCGGATTTCATTGTGAATCTGTGGCACTTGAATTATTAAAATAAGTTGGTGGTGAATCTCGTGATACCCATGCGGATTTCATTGTGATTCTGTGGCACGGAGCACAAGGAATCTGAGAGTACATATGGTGATAGGAAAACAATTCCATGATATGAGTTTATATCATTTCTGTACAAACTGACAATTCCGATGGTAAGGTTCAATATTTCTTAACTCTTTAGTGGCATCATGATAAATAAGTCTGTGGCAATAGAATTGTTTCAGTTCTGATATTGTGCTATCAACTTTCTTGCCAGGAATTGACGAAAACACTAGCTCATGAATTGTCATAACATCATATCATTAGTTTGGTATAGCGCGTGCATAGCCAGGTGAGTAGAAAAAGACGGTTTTGAAAGAGATGGTGTCAATTTGCAAAAGTTTGAAAGCTTTTGATGAAGTTCTCCACTCAGAAAGTATCGAGACTGGAATTTATTGGTAAGTTGACATTTATGCGTGCTTCACCTTTTTCGTGTCAATATAACTGGAAAAAATGCACGTTTCAATTGTAAAACTTTCAACGTACTTTCCAATTTTCAACGTTCAGCGACCAGCATTTATCAAATGAGTTACAATATAAAACGCAAAAAATGAGTCTTTCAATCTACTTTCACTGTTCAGCGAGGAGCATTTATCAAATGCCTTTCAAAAAAGGCATTTGATAAATGCTCCTGGCTGAACAGTGAAAGTACACTGAAAACTAATTTTTTGCGTTTTATATTGTCAGTCATTGATAAATGGTCCTCGCTGAACAGAGAAATTTTGAAACTGCGTTGAAAGTGTTACAATTGCAACGTGCATTTTTTCCACGAAAAAGTTGAAGCACACATAAATGGCAACCCACCAATAAATTCCAGTCTCAGTGCTTATTGAACGCCGAGCTCGGACGGCGGCTGCATATTTGACCGTATGGACAATTAGGGTTCAATTTATTTGCATTAATGGATTACAGTGTGAAATCTTAGGCAAGCAATATGCACCCCGCAGCAGACTCATTAAGTCTGCTGCAGGGGCTCTGACAGACCTCAGGCCTCGTGCGTTTCGACTTTTCCGGTAAGGAATTTCCGATCTTAATATATAAGACGGCCTCCGTAATCCCACCATCTATGTCATCTTGGCTTCAAAAAGGCATGCCATCATCATCTTGTAGAACCCAAGGATGGATGCCGCCATGCCCCATGCCATATGGACATGACCTATACGGCAAATACAGTGCATTAACTCCATCTTTCATTTGAATTTTGAATTCGTTAAAGGCGCGTAAGATTCAAAACTACGCAGAGCTGGAAATTTGAAATTCCGCGGCCTGGCTGCATTCATGATTTTCAACGCTCAAAACTGTGAATCTTGTTTCATTTGCAAACAAGCCACAAGGCGATTAAGATTAATGAGAGAAGACGAAAACATGTTGAGCGCTTGAGTGCAATTTATCTTGGATGAGATGAGGAAGTCCTCAACAAGTAATAACGATCGTTTTTCAAGAATCCACAGGAAAATATAGCTGTGCGGGGAATTCGGATGGTTCAGGGTGGTCATGATGAAGATGATGTATTTGGCATTATTGGTCCTGAAAATGCCCTCTTGACGACGACTTTGCAAATTCTTGATACTGAAAATGCTCTCTTGGAACGCATATTGACTAGGGTTAAGTTACCAAATCTCACGTGGCTCGGCTGGCAAAAATGTCATCACTATTCCCTGCCGCCCTGGGTTCCAATGAAGAATTTAAGGGTTTTAAAAGTGTCCTCGAGCATGTTAAACACATTGTGGCACAGAGACAGCGAGTCCCAGGTAAATATAAATTATCTGTTATCGAAAAGATATGCATGTTTAGTAGTTAATAAGATATCCAACAATATAAATAACTTTCTTACGGTTGAAACGCGTTAACATTTTGCTTTTGCAGCCAGCTTTCTTACGGTTGAAACGCGTTAAAATTTTGCTTTTGCAGCCATATCTGCAGTTGCCGGTTTATTTGGAGGAGTTGTATGCAAATAGATGTGTGCAGCTAAAGAGCATCCAGGGGTTGGCACAGCTGACAAAGCTTCGATGGCTGAGTGTTGTTGGGTGCTCTGAGTTAGAAGAGCTGCCAAATATGGAAACAATGGCGTCTTTGGAGGTGTTAAGGGCAGACGAATGTGTGAAGCTAAAGAGCATACGAGGGTTGAGGCAGCTGACAAAGCTTCGATTCCTAAATGTTAGTGGGCGCTCTGAGTTAGAAGAGTTTCCGAGAATGGAAGCATTAGTATCTTTGGAGGAGTTTCAAGCATATCAATGTGTTAAGCTGAAGAGCATACAGGGGTTGGCGCAGAGTACAAAGCTTCAACGACTAAATGTTTCCGGGTGCTCTCAGTTAGAAAAGTTGCTAAGTGTGGAAGGATGGGAATCTTTGGAGGTGTCGACAGATGGATGTGTGAACCTGAAGCTGACGAGAGGAGTCGACACTCCTACATGTTTGCGTGCTTTGAGTTAGAACTTGGAAGAGTTGCCCAGTATGGAAACAATAGTATCTTTGGAGAAGTTGTTAGCTAACGGATGTGTGAAGCTGAAGCGCATACGAGGATATATATTGACGCAGCTTACAAACTCCAATCCCTATATGTTAGCAGGTGCTCTGAATTAGAACCCGCAGGTATGGAAACATTGGTATCTTTGGAGGAGTTGTGAGTTGTGGGCAAAACAGTGTGAAGCTGAAGAGCATAAGGGGTTGGTCGACGAAGCTTCGACGCCTAGATGTTTGTGAGTGCAGTGGCTTAGAAGAGCTGCCAAGTATTGGAACATTGGTATCTTTGGAGTAATTGTGCGCAAGTGAATGTGTGCAGCTGAAGAGCATTCGGGGGTTGGCGCAGGTGACAAAACTTCAAGTCCTAAAACTATATAGGAGAGCTTCCAAGTATGAACATATTGGTGTGTTTGGAGGAGTTTGCGTGTGAAGCTGAAGAGCATCAGGGTCTTGGCACAGTGTACAAAGCTTCAGCGACTGTTTGTTTCCGGGTGCTCTCCGGGTGCTCTCAGTTAGAAGAAATACAAGTATGGAAACATTGGGATCTTTGCCGGAGTTGTGTGCCGACGGATGTGTGAAGCTGAATAGCATCCGAGAGTTGGCACAGTGTACAAAACTTCAACGATTAATTGTTTTCAGGCGCTCTGGGTTAGAAGAGCTGCCAAGTATGGGAACATTGGTATCTTTGGAGGCGTTGAACGCAGCCAGATGTGTGAAGCTGAAGAGCATACGGGGGTTGGGGCAGGCGACAAAGCTTCGACACCTACATGTTTGTGGGTAATCTGAGTTCGTAGAACTGCCAAGCATGGAAACATTGATATTGGTGTCTTTGGAGGTGTTAGCGCGCTGTACAAAGCTTCGACTCTTAAATGTAAACACAGTTGCATTGAGTTAGAACGTGGTTGAAGGAGCTTGATATTTCCAGATGTCCCAAATTAGAGTGACCAGCTACTCGGACTTACTTGAAAAGCAAAGCAAGATTAAGGAATAATTTAATCCTTCTAAGAGGCAGCCCTAATTGTCCATGGCAATATGTATTAAAGGTCTGAAGTATTTTATTGTTTAGTCTTTGTATGTGATAACAAAGCTAGTTCGTCTCTCTTTAAGCGGTTTATTCGCAATTTAGCGCTTTTCCGCCTGATTATTATTATTTAAATAAATTCAGCCCTAAAGATACTAATAGAACTAATTAAACTAGGGATAAAGGGACTATTAGAACTGATAAAAAGAATGGGACTGAAACCGCCTAATCATATCCTTTTCCTTTTCCAGAGGAAACCTCATTCCGTTACCTCTTCTTATCAAAGCTTTTCTCACAGATTGAGGTAATCCTTTCAATTCAGTAATCATCAAATTACCTAACCTAATCGGAGTGGGAATTAATAATGGAATTAACGGGGGAAAGAGAGACTAAAGAAGGGAAGGACTAAAACTGACTTACTGAAAGTCGAATAATTATATGCTTTAATTTATAAAGCACTCTTAAAATGGTACATGCTATCTAATGAGTTTAAAATATATGCATCGCGAGGGGCTGTGCGTAACCTACCCTTCTTCCGTGCCAAAAACCGAGCGAGTAACTCAATTGATTGTTCAAAGACCATAGATTTAAGTTTTTCAGACATATTATCTGACCTTTCAAGCATTGGTGTACATTGTACTCAGATTTGAGTGACCCCATGGTAAGCATTGGTTTACAGGCTATGTCAGCAGCAATTTATATTTACGGCTATAGGCGCTATTATTTCAAAATTGGCAGGGTTATATTAAACAAAAAATTTGAGTGCAGTTAAAATTTGAGAGTTTGAGATTTGTAACAAATCGTGGGAGAAAAAAAATCATTTTTTTCATTTGAAATAGTCGAACTTTTAGACTGCACAATGTGTAGACAAGATTTAACAAAATGGGATATTCTTAGTACAGTTCAATAAAGAAGAAATGAGCCGCAACAAGGATCAAATTTGAAGGTTTGGGGCTTGTTTCACTTTGAAAGGTTATGATATATTGACCCCTACAATGTTGACCTGTTAAAATAAACCATTCTCTTTTTAATTGAAAATGTAATAATATATCAAAATTTCATTATATATTATATATTAAGAGCAATGTAATGGAATTCCTTGATATAGTGACAAAATTTGTTTCCTTCTACTCTATAATTTTTAATAAGCAATGTCTAACCCAAATAACTCAAGAACCCATATAAATATATATATGGAATTTCACAAACATAAAAAATATGTGACAATATGCAGAAATCAATTGAAAATATTTATAACCATTGAAGGATGAAAATGAAATACAATCTATACAATCTCCATTGAACATAGAGATAGATAAATACAAAAGAGGGAGTGAATCTAAAAAATATGTTCATGAATAACAAAACTATTATCTTCAATCACTTCAATAACAAACTTTGCTCCTTTCGAAGAAGTAAATAAATACTTCTAAAATAACACAACAAAAAACTATTCTCATGCTACACATACCTCAAAAATCATTAAGTCGTAGGAACGACTCAACTAGTAATAAGCTCCACAAAGGGAAGGAAGCTCTTTATATATGTTTCTAGGTGCTCAACTATGCGAACTACAAGAGAGACATACTCCACTAGAGGAAATAATCATTAGGGGAGGTGTCTTTTTTTTGTCTCTAATGGTGATGTGCACTTATGTGGGCGAGTGGTGGACTAGTGGTGTTGGGGCAGATGTGTCCTTTCTTTGCTCAGGCAGAGACCCTGGCATATATGCGCAGATTCTCTCAATGGCATATATATCAATGGCATATATATCTTGGTACCAAAGACCCCCAAGAGAGGGTTTGTGATATATCTTGTAGGTGTTGTTCATGGTGATTGAGCTCGAGAAGTGGAATTTAGGGAACAAGGCCCATTATTTTCCTTGTATGACATTGGACAAACTTCAAGGAATATTCATAGTGCACAACTAATTTATTGATGACATGTAGAGAACTCTTGGAGGTAATTGGTGTATATATCGGTATATACACCAGTGTATATACTAGTATATACCAGTATATACAACAGTGTATATAGATTGTTGTATATACTGGTATATACACTGGTGTATATATCGGTATATACACTAGTGTGTATATACCGGTATATATATCATATACACCAGTGTATATACCAGTATATGCACCGGTGTATATACTAGTGTATATACCAATATATACACTCGTGTACTAGTGTATATACTGGTGTATATACCAGTATATACACCAATGTATATACCAGTATATACACCGGTGTATATATCGATATATACGTTGATGTATATACCAGTATATACACTAAATTTTGAGAGGGGGTGTTAAGGGGTTAGGTAGGGGGTGTTAGGGAGTTAGAAAGGGGGTGATAGGGGGCCGGGGAGGGCTGTTAAGGGATAGATTTATGGAATACAATATTTTTTACAAAACACTTGCACGATTTGGTTCTCTAAAATGTGTACGCATTTTGGTTCTCCAAAATGCGCACCTAAACACATACGCATTTTGTTCTCCTAGCCTTTGTGGCATCCCACTTGGCTACCTTGGTATTTCCCATTCCTATACTAAATAAACATGTACGCGTTGTTGAATTCTACAACAAGAACATGTTTTCCAAAACATCCTTCGCATCTAAAATGTCTCGGGCCCATCTTTGTGCAAGGACCCTTCAATAAATAATTATGAATTGTATTTGTTTTGTCTTGAGAAAAATGTGAAATGGCCAACACATTTCAACTGTATAGAGGAAAACATAGGGGTTTTGGTTATTTTGTTGAGAAACAATGATAAGTATATACACTAGTGTATATACTCTATATCTGTAGCATTATACAATATATACAACAGTGTATATACCGGTATATACACCAGTGTATATACCGTTATATACACATTTTCAATAGATGTTTGTAAACAGCCTCCCTGGGTCTTTTTTCTATCAGTCTCCATAGTTTTCTCAACTGTGATACCTTGATCTGGATGATGCACAGTGGGTATCTGCGTATTGCTTGGGTGATACGAATATGAGGAGGAGGATCCTCCCCTACGGGAGGCGCCATATGATACCCTTGGTCCACTATGTCATAGCTCCCCTCAAAGGCCGATACACCGCCTCCTTACCCCACAGCCGGGCCGATCCCTAATGCGAGCAGAGAATTTTTCTCGTGTGGAAAACCTAGCTACGACCTCACATGCTCCCCTCACTTTTCATGCGCCATCCATCAATCTCGTTTTCCCTTAAATTATTGAAAACTTTGATAATATTTATGTTGCTAGAAACTCTAGGCCAATAATATTTATTTTCCACTAAATCTCTTCTTATCTACTCCAAAGTAACCTCCCCAACCACCACTATACAATTGGTTAATGAGATTCTTCCTCATTGATCCTCTCAAAATACAAAACTTTTTATTTTGGTCTTTCTGTCTTTTATTAAATTGTGCAATCTAGAGATACTACCTTAAACTCTATTTACCAATTTTAAACTCTATAGATATTACTTTACTTTAAAAAAATATACCTTAAACTCTATTTACCAGTTTTAAACTCTATAGATACTACTTTACTTTAAAAAAATATAAATATTATATTAATTGTAAAATTTGTTAAATGTTTTTAATAAATATTATATTAATTATAAAATTTACTAGTTCAAATAGTATATCATATATTCAATTTATTTTTTACACTTATATTTTAGGATGTGTTTGTGTGCATCTATTAATGTTTAAAATTAATAAAAATCAACCATATACTTTTCATATGTTAAAGGTTGTCATAAGTTAAAAGGTTGTCAAAATTTGATTAAAAATCACAATACATAAATTTTTAAAAGGAATAACAAAGTGTAATTTGGATACTTACTATTATGGGCATGCATTATTTATTGGAACTTTCTATAAGATTGTGTTTTATTTGAAACATTTTATTGATCCTTTTTTTTTCAAATAATTTTTCAATAGAAAATATTAAATTAACAATGACTCTTTAAAATCAATTATGATTAACTTTGTTATTTAAATTTACCTCTTTAAATTTTAACTTTTTTATTTCTCGAAACATTTTCCTTAATAAAATGTCCTATCATATAAAGCAACTTCATTTAACTAATTATCAAACCTAACAAACTATGCCATAAAATATATTAGTGATCTAGGTACACTAGGAGAGTAGGTACCTACATAACTTTGTTAGAAAATCTCCACCATATTTGTGTGAGCAAGTTGGAGCATGCTCATTATATTTTTCATTACTATGATAACTTCTTAGGGTTCAATTCTTTAAGTTTACACATTTTGTTTTAGATTAAGCTCATTAAGTTTCTTTTACCATGCTAATCCCTTAACTTTTTTCTCTTTCTAATTATTGATTATATATTTAGTTTTAAAATTTAAGTTGATTGAGAAAATCATAAATCTCAAAATAATATATCTATTTTATTAGATTATGATCTTTATGTTATTAAGAATTTTTACAAATTAGTAGTATTGCCTCCTTTTTAATATAATGAAATGGTTGATTAGTTGTAATGTAAATAAATATAGTTTTATTATTAAACCAACCCTTCCATGTGAGAACAAATAATAATAAACATATATGTATTGCAACAAATTTTCAGTGTCATTCACTCCTTTGTGATTTGAGATGGTTGATGTGCTCCAGATATAGGTATTCACTCTGTATACACTTTGGTAGAAGATGTGTTGTAATATTTCTTGTCAATTATATATTTTTATGTTGAATTTGTAGAAATATATATTGGTGACGAAGAGTGGATCTTCACTATGTGGATTGGAGTTGAACCTGATAGAAGGTTTAAATGTTTAATGGTAAAAATCAAGGAATATATTGAAAACTTTGTGAATTGGAGTTGAAGTTGATAGAAATTTTAAATGCTTAATGATAGAAAAATATGGAAGGCATTGAAAACTTTGTTCAACAATTAGAGTGTAATATAAGATTTTATTTTTGAGAAACACATTATTATGATTAAGATTAATAAGATTTAATATTTCAATGAATACTTATCAAATGTGAAAGATGAATAAGATTGGATCTATGAATGATTACTTATCTAAGGTGAAAGAAGTGTGAGATAATTTAGATGATAAATTGAAGATAAGTATTATCTAGTGACATTTTAATTGTTAAATGTGCGGTGATTATCATGTTTTTTTATAACTAGTGAAATGAGTTAGCTTGTGGTTGGTGAATGCCCATAAGTGATAAACAAAACCATAAATTATTTGAAATTGTGTTGAGAGGGACCTAAGTTGTAGGAGAATATGAATTTATTTTAAATGGTAATTATTCTAACCATAAATAACACCCAATTCGTGTATTAGTCCAATCTTTTCCAATCAACAAAAGAAGGGAAAGTGCTAGTAATTGCTTCTTCATGATACATATAAAAATTTTAAATTTCTCTTGTCAGAGAATCATGAAGAGATTTTTTTATGCCAACAATATGTTCAATTCACAAGTCATATTAAGATAAATTTTATTGCCATTTATGTAACAAGCCTTGGAAAATGTTCGGCAACAGTGTGTATACTAGTATATACACTGGTGTATATACCAATATATACATCATGTGTATATACTGGTGTATACACTCGTATATACACTGGTGTATATACTGTTATATACACTAGTATGTATACACCGATGTATACACTCGTATATACACCAGTATATACATTGGTGTATATATCAGTATATACACTAGTGTATATATTGGTGTATACACCAATGTATATACCAGTGTATATACTGGTGTATACACCAGTGTATATACTGGTCGATATATACATTGGTGTATACACTCGTATATACACCAGTATATACACTAGTATATACACTGGTGTATATACCAGTGTATACACTTGTATACACACTGGTGTATATACTAGTCGGTATATACACTGGTGTATATATACTGTTATATACACTAGTATACACCAGTGTATATATAGAAGTGTATATAACAGTATATACACCAGTATATACACCAATGTATATACTGGTATATACACTAGTATATACACTAGTGTATATACTGGGTACCTACAAGTTGAATAAGATCAGCAAGTACTGGTGTAATCACTTAGCATATACGGTCTTATCCTAGTTCCTGCTAACGTAGAGTTCCTATAGAGTCCATAACGAGGCAAAGTTCCCATCAAACAGATTTTTTGCCAAGTAGAGTTCCCACCGGGCAGAGTTTTCGCCGGGGAAGAGTTCCCATTGAGGTAGAGTTCCTATCAAAGTCTATATTGGGGCTGAGTTCCTACGGAGAAAAGTTATCATCGGGCAGAGTTCCTGTTGGGAAGAGATCTTGTAGAGTCCATAACGAGGCTAAGTTCCTGCTGGGCCGACTTGTCTTAGGGGAAGATAAACTAATATTTAAAAATTACTTTCTTTGTGTATTTTCACTCCAAGGTTTACATTGATTCTTTCAAGAGTTTTACAACATCAATATCTTCTCCCGTGGGAGGTACAACAATAATATAATAAAATACAATAAGTATAGCTTCCAAAGTTGCATTATTTCCAACATTTTCCTAGGATTGGTGACTTACTATATCGATTGTAGCATTCCAAGTACTTCACCAAGTTGGATCTCAAATTGGGACAACATCATGTGCAATTTAAAAAAAAATACATTAGCAAGATTTCCTTCAAGACAAGGCAAGGTAGTATATGAATGGTGAGTAATTCCTTTTGATTTGTGAATTGCAATTGCTACATGTGCTCCCACTCAAAATTTGAGTAAAACCATAAGGAGATAAGTTGAAAGTATGAAGAAGAAAAAAATTGTTTTTCTCTTTTCCTCCAAAATTCATAACTCTTATTTTATTATTTTCCTTAGGATGCCCATTTTAGACCTCAAAATGACTCTAATGTGGAAGAAAACAAAGTAATCACACACATACTAGATGTTCACAGATAAGGTTGGCATGTACATAAGTAGAATTAAGTCATAGTCTATCTAAAAATAAGAATACCTCAATACAAGAGTATATGACTTACTTAGCATAAATGAAATGAGTTAAAATCAAAACAAAGAATACCTTGGAGGAATGGAGAGACTTTAAAGGATGACAAAGATAGATTTCTCTTGATATGTATAAAATATGCATGGATGCAACCACAACAACCCCTCTATAGATTCCATTAGAATCACCCCTATTTCCCTCTTGAGGAAGATTTGCATTTTTCAATCCTAGAATTTTAGTGAATTAACATCCGACCCCAATAGATGCAACATAGACTAACAACATTCAACTCGAAAACCCATGATTGGGTTGCAATATACTTTCTGTAATTTTTTGTAATTCCATCTTGTCCCTTCTTCGAGACGAACAAGATTTTGAGGTTGGAAGAGATGTTGGAGGAGCTTAGTCGACTAATTGACTAGGCTAAGCAATCAACTACATATTGTATTCGAATGAGTTGATTAGGATTGTAATAGAGTGGGTGGTCAAATTGGTGAGGTCCACTAACCAAGATAGTTATAGCTACCTCTATATTCTGAATTGTATAAATAGACATGAATATGACATGTAAGGGTTATTGTTGGTTGAAAATCATATAATAAAAGACTATTTGTTGCTGGATCTATAATTACTTTTCTTCTCGTCTTGTTTCCCTGCATGCTTGTACATTGTTGTAATTTCATGGTTTATTGACTACATTATTGGTATCCAAATTTATTGTGTGATCTCTTAAATTATAATTCAAGTGGTTAGATAACCATGATACTACTTGACATAACATGTAGGTTGCTATACACATAATCTATTCTCTCACATTTAAATTCTAATTATTTACTCAAGTTCTTGTTATACGATAATTAATAAAGTAAGATTAATTTTAAAATATTATGTTCCATAATTATATTTGTAACATTATAATTAAGTTTTTGTTATAAGATAATTTACTTATAATAAAATAAGATTAATTTTAAAATTATATGTTCCATAATAATATTTATAACATTATAATTACGGAAAATATTTCATAGTTTTGAATATAATTCTAAATTAGTTTATTAAATTTTTACTTTTAAAATTATTTATTTATAGTTAACATTTTAGTAAAATAAAAAATTAATATTAAAGGATAAAATGTGATATATTTAAAAATGTTAAATTCTTTTAAAATTAACTCTTTCTTTCTCTCTATATAATATTAATCAAAAAATAGTATATCAATTGATGAAATATATGTTTGTGATGTTTATATATAATATTAATAAGAAAATAGTATATGAATTGATGAAATATATATTTGTGATATATTTAAAGATATTACATTTTTTAAAAAAAATTACATATGTACATCTATATAGTACTAATTACAGAATAGTATATTAATTGATCAAATACATGTTGAAAAAGCATTTTAAATTTAAGGCCTAGATAATATAGAATAGACAATGAATGGGTGTTGTATTTCTTTTGTTAAGTAACTTTTAAATTATTTATTTAAAAAAAATTGAAATCTTGAAACAATAATAAAAATGAATGTTTGCACAATAAACATAAGGTTAAATACTTATGTTACATTAAGCCACCATATAGAATCCATCTAAAACTTGTTATTATGTTATGAGAAACATTTTATATGTGCTTCACAATGTATTCCAACAATATAATTATAATGAGATGTCCTCAATGTTATCTCATGGATGTTGTTCTAATAAAGCATGTAAATAATAAAATAAATCTAAAAAAAACTGTGATAATTACACTCTTGTTAACAAAATTAATGAAATAAGTATATAATACTAAGATTGCATTATTTATTTAAAGTTGAATTATAATAAAAAGAATAAAGAAACAACAAGTTTGATAACAATTCACACTAATTATTACAAGAGAGATAGATGATATAATCCTAATCAAATGACAAAACACTAACAAAATTTCAATTCAAACTTGTCTTCCATAAATAATCTTTGAAATCCAACAAAATACCTTAATAACCAAATAATCTTTGAAATCCAACAAAATACCTTAATAACTAAAAAGAAAAACTTGTTTACAAAAACTTATGAGAAAACTTGACATTTAGTTATAAACATCATTCTTTTCATATTCTAAAGTAAAGCAATGTAAAACATATATAAATAATTACTAAAATGTATATATTATTTTCAAACATGTCTATGTTTAATGACACAGTTTCAAATCCTTAAAAGACCAATATGTAATGCTTCTTTTAGCTCTATTAACCTTCTCATTTAAATCATTGACCATTCTGTCCAATGTTAACATATACATACCACATTACGACTTACTCTACAAAGTAAATTTGAAACCCTAAAAAGACAGATCACCGATTATGTTGGCTGGTTTAGCATTTTATTGGTATGTTATTAAAGGTGGGTTCCATTGTATTTGGATTTAAACTAAACCATCCCTTTGAGAATAGGCACCGATATGTCCACTACTCTTATGCTCATTTGTGAGTCTTTTTATGGTGAATTTATATAGCATTTTTTTTAGAGTGACAATGCATTATTAAATTTTTGTATCTCATATCAAGGTCTCATTTATATCCTCTAAAGTGCGTTGAATAGAGATGGCAAAAGACTACATTGTATTAAAGAAATTGAATTCACTAAAGTGAATCTGAAGAACTACGAATGAATTAAAGAATCTGTAGCTAGAACATAGTACTTAAACCCGTACATAACTGTAATTATTTTGAAAATAATAATAGAATTTGTGTTTCTTATTTTAAAAAAACGGTGTTATTGTTGCTGAACCTCTGCCACTGATACATTGGATATGGATCACTATTAAACCAATATGGCTTGCAATATGTGTTCCTCTGCCTATAATAGACATGAATGCGGACGTCCTGTGGGCATTAAACATGACAAAAAATCAGTAGAATTCGTTTGCACATCACTTACATAAGGTTGTCTTGGGATTCTCATTTCGCATTTGTTTTCGTCCATCAAATCTAGAGTTCTCTGCACTTGCAGATATAGAAGAGAACACGACAGCTACTTCTTTTGCGACAGCCTGAATGTGGTGCAAACATGAAGAATGAAGCGACATCATAAGCTTGAGCAGCCATCTTTGGCGTATTGAAGGATCCAAGATGAACAAAGTCTCAATTAAATGAAACAGGTATAGTTTAATTAAATGGATCCTACAATAAAATTTCAATTAATTTCTCAGATGCTAATCAATGGCATCCAAACAAATACCTCACCAATAAAACGCTAAGAGTTGCAAATGGAATAGGCCATTCATTAGCCTATAGATTTAAAATTGAGGTTGGCATAATCTATTACTCAAAGGAAGCATCGGTTCTTCTAAAAGATAACAAATTAATGAAGAGAATTTTTAACATGAATGCATGTTATTCAAAGTTCAAGAAGGTTTTTAATTCATTTTAAATTTGGTTGGCACAATCTACGGATTGATATTCATTAATAACAAATATTTCTCTGTAGATATTGCACTCTCCCAACTCTTAGGTTAGAGATGAAAACATACAAAATAATCGATGCAGACCAAGTTATATTACCAATCGTTATGTCTTACCAAAATAGCTGTTGATCCGGTCTTTGTTGACAATGGCTATGTTACAGCTTGGACTGATCTGATTCCCTTGGAGGTGGCCACGAGGAGCCCAAAGTATTGGGATAACAGGGCCTTTCTATAAGTTCACAATCATCATTCGCCCTATGCAAACAGCGGCACCAAATACTTTGGCTTGACCTTGCAAACTGTTAATGCGAAATTCTCCAACCTAAACTCATTCCACAGAAATGCAAAACATGTTGAGGTTACAAACATGCAATTATGTCCAGGTTACAAGCATGCAATTAATAAATGCTCCCTGAAGAATTCACAAACCCTACTCAATACCTGAACATGACAGCCATTATGAATGTCATCACAGGTATCCCATTACTCAACCGGCAATCTCCAGAGAGAAACCTAATCTACACAGCGAAATCTCTACCCTCTCTACCCTAAAGCGCAACGTGCAACATTCAAACTGTGCAGTGTGAAACAATTGAGCTGAAATGGTAAAACAATGAAACTATTAAAGCTAAAATGGTAAAAATGATTCAACAGTTTCAGTTCTTTCCATTCGATTAACCATTCATTTAACCCATTAACAGTTCCCTTGCGTGGATTAATCCAGTTTCAATCAGTTGATCATCTATTCTCTACCATAAACAAAAGAACAATAATCAAGTCGACATGGGAATAATAATCAATTCGACATGGGAATAGACGCCCCTCTATTCTGTACAACACACAAAACAAACGATGATGGAATTAGATTTGGGTTGAGATGCCCTCACCATTCACGCCCTAAGGAAAATAGGAAGGGACGCCCCCCGGTGGACTTTCGTGTAGGGAACCAGAAAAAAAGAGAATCCCCCTTCTCCAAGCAAACCATAATATTATAACTAATAACATCTTTGACTCAGAAGGAAACAAATTGAAGTTTGAAGATTCAACACTCCTTGACAAACCCCATTACCAATCCAAGTGCCGAGTTTAATTCCCTTGAAAGAACTGCAGCAAATCATATTTTATTCACGCCTGAGATAGCCTCGGCCTTATATACTGAATAATTTTGGGTTTACGGACTCGCCTACCGGGTAGGTTGAGGAAGACACACCAAACAGAAAATCTGATGGGAATTCTCTCCTCCTCAACTCTTTCAGGATCAAAGACACCTGCAGCTACAAATGATATCCCTTCCGCTACAGCTCCCACATAATTTTCCAGACCCAAATAACTTCACAGTCGTGCCATGGATCAGCTCCCAATTTGCTAGAAACAAGGGCTTCAAGCTACCAGCGTCAGCACCAGAGGTTGAAATGAAAAGTAGTAATGTCGTATTGAACCTCCTCCAGTGCCTGGACCTGCAAACAAAAGAGAAATCGAAAGACCCATTGATGCAGAGTAACATAATGCATTGATGCATGTGTGAAATTGAAATTGAATGTTTTTCTTTACGATTCATTACACTATTGACGATTCATTCGCTTCCCCATGGCGTGGCAACCGAGCGATTAGCAAAAAAAACAGTAACCAAAGTTTGATTAACAATAGACGTTTCGGTAACCTGTGAGCCCACCCGAAATGTGCAACGTTGGATGGATGTGCTTGACTAAGGTATATGCCAATCAAGTTAATCATGGTCGCCCATCCCTAATCAGCTATTAAAAGGACGCGATCCCCCTCTATGCATTTCGCATTGTAGTCGCCTATCGCGAACGAGTGCCCTTAAGTTGAGCGAAGTATGCCTTGATAATGGCCACACAGCTGTAAGAGAGCACATCCTGTATCTTCCAGCTCGAAATGTACATTCTCCAGAGGCTAACAATGTTGCATCCCCTTTGTGAATGCCGCTGCGTGGTGATCAAATAAACAAAATCAATGGGCAGGTTGATAAATTTGTCTCGCCCGATCTACCTTTTTTATCACGTTATAAGCGCGTAGTAAAGAAAAATGTTGGTTCTAAAATAATATACCTCTGTCAGATTTAATGTCTGACCATGATCAACTGCATCCGATCCTCTGATCCTGCAACCCACAATGCAAACACTGCGGCCTGCATACAGATGATTAATGATATAAGTTAATAGCAGGCCTGGTTTTGATTTGAGAAGTAAAAATTATAGAAATAAGAGGGAGATGAGATAGCATACCCATGAATGCTCTTTTGAGAATGGCGAATTTGACTGTATTTCTCAGCTCAAGCACAACAACCACTCTGGCCATGTGGGTGCCTGCATCTTCGATGCCGCAACCATTCTGGGGCTCATAGAAGCTGAATGAAACCCACCATACACTTTGGTTTTGCTGTAGCTGAAAGAGAATGGCAGCTGCAACTTCTTCTGCCTTGGAGGAGATGGGAGGAATAATGTGAGGAGCCATGGTTGATCGCGAGCCAGTGCATAGAGCGCGGCGCGGGCATTTGAAATTTCAAAATCCTAATGCGCGGGTTTACAATTTCAAATGAGCCTGCCATTAATGCTGATCATGTTGGTCTTCTCTACATGTTTTGTATGGGCACATCCGGATGGGGTTAGGCCGGACTGTGGTTATGGGCATTGAGCGCATACATCATGGGTATGGGACTGAACCAATAGATCAAGCTCGGAAATTTCTCACCGGAAAATATATGCGCACGGAGATACGGAGTACTAAGGATATGTCAGAGAGCCCCCAGCAGACTTAATTAGTCTGCTGCGGGGTGCATATTACTTGCCGAAATCTTATGGAATTGTTCAACGACTCATTCTAGTCGTCGTAAAGGACTTTGCATCCTAATCGGGACAACTTACAAAAACGTGGTTTTTGTGGCCACAGTAGTATTTGCTCACTATGTAAATCCGAAGAAGAAACTGTGCATCACCTTTTTTAATCTTCAGTTTTTTAATCTTGTCCTTTTACCTCGAAAGTTTGGTTAGCCATCGGTCTCTACCTTACCAATATACAGGCTTGGAATGAAGATACTTGAGCCAGCAATGTACTTCACTTGGTGAGTGATGAGGCGTGGGCTTTTTAGAAAGTGCAGTGTGGGGTTCAATTCCCCTGCACTCTATTGCATGAAAAAAAAATACTCCCTTGACTGTTTTAAAAATTGGTTATTATACAACAGGAATTTTGGGAAGCTGCCTGTTATATTTTCTGAGAAACTTGGCTTGCAAGAAATGCAATCATTTTTGAATTCTCTATTAAGTTTTGGATTCTTCTATCCTAAATCACTAATACATTTGCAATCTACTCTTGCTTCTTAGTCTTGAAAGGAAGGAACAATTATGGGAATTTGAGATCCCAACTCAAAATGACAAATGATCGTAAACATTGATTTCTGATGGCAATGGGAATGTAAAATTTAAGGACATCCATTGCTTAATCCCTTTCTGATGAGGGTACAAAATAAATGTGATGCCCCTTCTCTAACTTAATGCATTCTTTTATACTTGTGAAAGGCGGTTTGGGTAGTTGGCATTATCCATAACCATGTCTAGGGGTATGGCCGATAGGAAAACACCTTATGAGCGGGCCTTTAACATGTTTTTTTTTTTTTTAATCTCCCTACATATTGATTTAAGTAAGCATGTGGGTTGTTAAAGGGAAGGGAAACTTGTTAAGGGAAACAAAAGTGTTTTTAGAATAATTCTCAATGGTTTTGATGTCACAAAGGGTTAGTGGTATGTTTCACAAAATGGTGGACCTAATAATATATAGATGATGTAGCCTAATGTATGAGGTCATTACAAAAACTAATAGGTAGCATACATTACAAAAAAGTAATAGAAGTTTGATGAGTGGGCATAGGTAGAGTGCACATGAAAATGGATCAAAACAAAGTTACAAGTAGGAAAGAACCAAGATATTATGCTAAGTTCTCTGCATTAGGATAGGCACACCCATCCTTAAGTGTGGAACAATTTTGGGCACCAAATGAAGTATATCGCATATCCATGTAGAATGAAAAACCATGGCCATGAAAATGATAAAATGGATCCATGCCAAATGAAGATTACAGCCACAAATATATACAATGTGGTTCTGTGTTTTAGTATACAAGAAGAGAATGTTTGATGATAGATGTAATTATAAGCTAATCCTCCCATCAAGTACCAATGCCATTTAATTATGTAGTATGGCTTGCACAACTCGGGAAACAACAAAATGTAAATGCTATTACAAGCCCAAGGTATTCAATCCAAATCATTCGAAATGTATGAATCTACACCATTCCAATAAATGATTTGATTTTGAAGTTCGACACGAGAGAAAATGTTTGATCAGCAAATCATTATCCGTGAACAAATGCAAGACATCTCACTAATAATGATAATGGATGTCAAGGTACAAAATTATAATAGATAGTAAGTGTGAATAAATGAGATGGAATCAAACACTTATTAAAATCTATCAAGAATGCGAGAGTAGTGAATTCCCACTTTAAATAGTGAGGGAACATACTACTAATGACTGTACTTACTAAAAAAGGATTTTAAATGTCATTCCTAGAGAAAATGAGTTGATGTGGATGGAGGAGATATGTGAAAAGGATGTTATCAAGGCCATCCCCCATAAACCAACATAAACAAAAGTTAGGAACATGATTTAAATTGAAAGGTCTTGGAAAAAAAGTTATAGGAACACACCACCAAGAGCGTTTCACACATGAACAAAATTCAAATAGCACATGAAAAGGATCCTATTTATGAAAAACATTAATGAAACTTGTCAAAATAGGTGAGGAATTCCACAGATGATGATAATGGAACCTAAGTTATAACAAAAATAACACTATGTGAATAAATGTATTATCGTTGGACATAGAGGAAAATGACTAACTAAATGACCAATGATGACATGTCATCTATTGGGTGTGGGAACACTCACAAATAATAAAAGTAATCCCTTAGGAACTATTGAGTCTAAATCTATATCCCAGAATAATGAGCTGAAGTTGATGAGAGAAGACCTTCTAGAAACAAGGTCATGGAAACCCTTTCATATTGACATGAGTAAACATTTGATATGATTCCACTAAGAACAACTTGATAATAGGGAAGGACAACACACAAAGTTAATGAATATGAAAAATGACCATCATGTGTTTTACTTTGTTTAAACATAGTGGAGATATATTTTGTGACTTGAGCAACACCTAATATCCACATATATAACAATGGTATAAAGCCAACAATGTAGGAGGTAATGAAGTCTTCTCCATAGAAGAGTAACTAACCATATGAGTTACATACTCAAGGTAATGGTTTAGTATCTAAGGTAAATACTAACAATCATTTGTTAATGAAGGTGTTACATTAGTGTTTTGCTTTCAAAGGTGAAACAACTTTGTTGTTATAGTAACAAATATGGAACAACTAACTTCTTTCCCCCTTTTTTTTTGTTATTATAAATATTATATTTTTTTTTTGTGACACTTTGATATTAATAGATCCTAAAAAAGACAAAGAGAATGATATGATATAGTATAAGAAACTTTTGTTGGAAGGAATGCAACTATGCTATAAGTGCATGGAATAGACTTGTGTAGAAAAACAATCACAAAATGTGTTAGGAAGAAGGTTGACACTCAGCCTCTCTTCCATGGATAATGATTTTGAAATGCACATGTTATGAATGCAAATCACTTGTCAACAGGTATGAATGTCAATGTTGGTATGAGGAATACAATGGTGAATTATAAATTTGTATGCAAGTAGTTGTATGCAAAAGGAAAATTAATAAGAAAACACAAACATGATCATGTCATGGGAAGGTAAAAAATTAACAAGAGATAATCATGTAGTTCAAACTCATGATCATTACGAGCAATGGAAAGTACCAGATGTATGAGAAAAATCATCATGGAAAACAAGAGACAACAAATGTACTAACTATGGAACCCTTGATTGGTAGGTTTCTACCCACATTGTTACAACAATTAAACTAAAAGAATTGGGTAAGTCTCACAACATGGTGGGGTGAGTCCTAAAGAAAAAACTACAAACAATTATAATCTGGGATGCAAGGGTAGAGGTGTAGATATTCCTGTATATCATTCAAAGCAGAGTTACCTTGATATCAAAGTGAGTAATTGATGATAAAACACCAACACAATATGTTCTAATACTTCACCAACCTTCAAAAGAGTAAAAAAGGACAATTCAATGAACTTGTACTGCTCAATCAACAAAAAAAAACACATATCCTAAAGTTAAATAGGTTCTTTTGTTAAATAATTAGGTGATAAATGCTTTTAAAAGTAGAATCAATTCATTTTACCATACCAAATTCATTTTGAACCAAAATTTTAACCAAGACACCTACTTACCTCCATGTTCAAGGTATATATTGTGGATGATTTGACCATCCAAATTTTGATATGTTAGCTCTAAGTACGTCATCTCAAGTACCTGTTTATTTTTAACATTTCGATTTCATTTTTGTGAAACTTTGAGGGATAGGAGACCTTGTGAACTTCCTCATATGCACCATCATAGGTACCCTATTCATGGATTGCAAAGGATAATACCTCATTACGCCTATCTAATATAATAGTTATGGTTACCCATGATTGTTTTTTTTTTTAATTGGAGGACCTCTTCAGAATGCAAAAAATAAAATCGAACTCTCATATTTTATTAGAAAATGTAGATGATTCACAATGGTGATTATGTGGAGAGAGTGTGATGATGAATAAGTTGACCATCTTGTTGGTGATGATTGTTAGGCCATGAATTCTCTCCAAAGTTGTGGTCTTCTCAAATTATTTCAATCTACCAACATGTGTGCACATCCATAATTTCGAGAACTACTCATTAGCTATTGGGAGCTCGATTGGGAGGAATATATTATTGATGATGTTGTTTTCAAACTTTAGGTAGAGGACATTTTTTTTATATGGCTATCCCACCCATGAGAAACTACAATCCTCAAACATGGAGGAGGAGGATGGGGCATTAATATGTAGGTATAGATTATTAAATTCAACCTCAAAATCAATTGATATATTAATCATTAATCATATGTCATATTAAACTTCACCTCATTAGACTTCATGATCCTAGGTGTATTATGCTATTGAGTGGTTGACGACCATTATATACAAAGATTCCACCGCTATGCTTATAATAATGAAAGAATGGCTAATAGATTGTAGGTTTGGTTTGCATAAGAACTTTGGATATGGGACTATACTTGTTTTTTTCATGGAAAGGGTCCCTATGATGCACTCCCACAAATTTATTCAAGTTTGAAATACTACAAGGAAAAGATTTTCTAGTATATGTTTTTGTGGAAGCTGATATAAAAACAACCTAAATATCCGTTTATATAAGAGGTATTTAGCATAGGCGAGCTAGCAGAGGTCTTAGCAGATATTTTTATACGATGCTTTTATACCTGAGAAACACATTGGTTCACCTTAATTATAAATGTCCTGGTGCATCTATTGAAACACACCACTATTGAAAATCCCTGTCAATGGGGAAACAAATGTCTTTCATATTTAAACCTCCTAGAAAACTCAGTGCGTTTGATACATACTTACACACCTATGCATAAGTACACTTAACGCACTAGGATTAGGAAAAAATTCCTCCGAATAAAAAATTATATAGGTTTTAAAAATAGAAAAGTAACCACAAATAGGGTGCGATCTATACATTCTAACGCATTGGTCCATTCTTTATATTAGACAACTCACATATTAACAATTTTATTTTCGTAAATACCACACTCATGCATTTCATTATACCAACAACATTGGGGCATCATGTACTTAAGGGGACCAATGTAGGGTGAAATTAAAACAATTACCAGACATATTGTTTTTACTTTTTTTATATTAAGTAACAATGTGTTTATATAATCCAAAAGTATTGGTTCATCCACACTTAGACGCACCACATTAGGTTCAAATTAAATCACTCGACATAAGTTTTCAAAATCATTTATGATTCAGTGATAGTGCATTTCTCTAATATGAATGCACTAGTGTGTTTTATAAGACAACACACTGTGTTAGGGTTAAATTAGAATTATATGGGTCAAAATTTTTATGTTTATATTAACTACAATGTAGTTATTCCTTCCAAATGCACCGATTCATCATGGAATTGAGTGCAACAGTGAGCAACATAGTCACCCCCATTTTTCAGATAAGAGTGACTTGCCTCCCCTAGTCCAGGTTGCACCTTTTTGGCCTTTCTGAGTGACCTAGTCAAATTATTTTTCCTGGAGTAAGTGACTTAGTCGCACCCTTTTTCTGATAAGAGTGACTTGTCTCCCCAAAGTGAGGTCACACCTATCCATCCTTTAGGAGCTACACATTTTCCTTATTTGGATTGTTGTGAATGACCTAGTCGCCCTCTTTTTCCTCATAAGAGTGACCCAGTTTGTTTCTGTGTTTTCTTTCCCCAAGCATGCCTATTATCCAGATATGTTCCTCCTAAGTCACCTATGTACCCTCGATAGGTGAAACCTGTGACTATTCTTAGCATTTTTTAGCCCACTAGACCCTATGTTCAACCTCTCCCCCCCGTGGATTGTTCTTGTTTTTACACGCCTGTGTCCACAGTGCCTTGCATGTTCTGATTACAGTCCCTTACTTTTTCTATCATCCTTTGGATCTTCTTTTGTGAGAGTTTGTAGTGAAGAAAAAATATGTTTTTGGGTATTTGTTGCATTTCATGAAGGACATATAGATTTGTTAGGATTGTATTTTTTGTTTTAGCAATCTGTGTGTTTAAAAGTTCATTGATTTCTTTTACTGAAACTTAGATGCTTTGTATTAATCGAAATGAAATCAAAAGAAAAGAGTTCATGTAGTTCTTTATTTTGTTTTTCATTTATATTCAACATTTATTTTTCAATTATGTATTTGGGTACACAACAGATGTGCACACATCCCACACATTAATATTAAACACTTGGTTCATGACCTGAAGCTTAGTCTAAAAATTAATCTTAACTCAACAAACATCTTAACCTCACTTGAGGAACAAAAATAATCTTTTGGTTACATAGGACAATGGGGATAGGCATCCAAACAATTATCCTTTGTCATGTCCATTTGAGACATAGTTGTTTTCCTCTTAGGGTACTAAAATCCTCTAGTATTTTTGGGCATGATTGATACTGATTTATGGGGGGGGATCTCATCTAAAAAGGGAAAGTTGTAAGACTAGAACTGAATAGCTGGGTGGAATGTTGCACCCCACTCAATACTAAAGATCATCTAGATCATTGTCTTTTGACTGAAGATGCGGGAAACCTTTCCCAACATTTCCATAGAAAGGTATCTTAGAATCCTTTCTTTAAGGACTCTTTTACTTAGGATCCCTTTCGATAGAGGGAAATCCCAGATCCATATTGGTATTTCATTTCATTTTATTTGAGTGCATATTTCATCACCCTGCAGATGAAATGATGTGTGTGGGATTCCATCTTTTAGTTACATGAATGTTTGCTCCTTTATCTGATAGGTTAGCGAGTAATTTTATTGTATAGGACTGTTACTTGTTGTATTTATGGCCAGTTTTTTAATGCTCACATGTTGTAGCACATGGTTGTAGTAGTTTTTTTGAGCTTGTTATTGTACTCAGTGCCTTTTTTTCAAGAGCTCTCCTCTTACACTCTCAATTGCATTATGATTTTTTATCCTATTGGCCTAAGTTCCCCTTTGTTGAGAGATCTCCTTTTGAACATTTTTGTTGCATTAGGGATTTCCGATCCTATTTTCAAGATCAAGACTCTACTCGTTTACTGTTCACTATCCTATCACTATAGCTCCTCCAAGGTAATCTCATAGGATTTAGGGAAAGTCACCATAGTACTGTTTCTTGGACCATACACATTGGACCCCAATTCAACACACTACACCATCTTCGAAAACACTTTCTGAGACATGTGAGTTTTATTCCAACTCCTCTCATTCAGACTCACCCACACATAGCTCGATGGATGGAAATATCCAAATCCTTTCATTGGGGGACCCAAGTGTGGTGGAAGTGGCGATGACCCAACCATTGCTTCCATAACCAACACAATCATTAGTTCGACTGGAGGCTCCATTCCTTGCTCCAGTTCGATTTCAAGTCTAGGGGAAGCATCCCCACGGTCCCAATCATGACCACCACAGTTGGTGCATCCATGGTCATATCCACATCGAACACATTCGTTGGTCCTCTCAGTCAGACTCACCCACACATAGCCTGATGGCTAGAAATATCCCAACTCCTTTCATTGGGGGACCCAAGCATGGTGGAAGTGGCAATGACCCAACAGTTGCTTCCACAACCATCACAATCATTGGTTTGAATGGAGCCACCATTCTCAGTTCCAATTCAATTTCGAGTCTGGGGAAAGCATCCCCACAGTCCCAGTCATAACCACCACAATTGGTGGATCCACGATCGCATCCACATACAACACAGTTATTGTTCCTACCATGTCGTATCCTATTGTTAGTTTTCCATTCATGGTTGGTATTAACCTACTTGATTTGGATAGACTAACCAATGATCCCATTAGCCACACTTCATCTTCGACCCCCATGCTTATCAAACTCCCCTTGGACACTAAGATTCAAACGGAAGGCTAGGGAGGACCCCTAAGACCATACTATGTACTTCCACCTATCTTGCTCTTCCAACTCCATTGTATATGATTCCATTAGACTATATTTGTTAAACAAAACCATTACTAGTGCCGCAACTAAGTGGTACATCGACCATCCCCATAGGGCACACCCAACCTTTTTGTCCTTAGCTTACATTCCTGCAATTATTCTAGTTTCTTGTCCGCTATGATGTTGGAGTAGAAATCCTCCTTTATTGCACAAAAACTACTTCCACACACATTACAGACCACATCTATGAGTGGCGTAGGGGGCGAAGTTTCTCCAAGATCAAAATCGATGATCAGATCTTTTTGGACTGGTTCCTAAAATCCCTAATCCTATACATTGTCAAGGGCATGGACTATAGAAACCCTCAAACCTAGGAGGAAGCTATCCTCAAAGCTTAGAAATTTGACCTAATATATGCATAATCAAGATACATCTACACCATTCTACCCGATGCACCCCACGGAGACCCCTCTTCGAAGGATCCACCAGGGGCATCCCATGCTTCCAATGGTGTTATTGGATCTATTGCATAAATCATTAGATCCTATGTGACTTTACCCCCCATGATGACTCTCGCATGTGGAAACACCCATAGTATCACATAGCCATTGATGGGATCATTCCCCACACCAGGTTGTGTCCATGATATATCATGTGTGTCATCCCATTCTAGAGTGACACCCTCTTATGTGCCTCCATCCCTACCTCACATGTCCATGGACCTTCCTATCAAGGATCTAGGTATGGAAGTACTCCTCAAGGATACATACTACCACCTCCCATCAACCCCTATTATCCCACTTCTGGCACCCCACTAGTAGCTCCCGCACAAGCTCCACCTTTCCAACAGGGGCAGGTTTATGCACAGCATAACCAAACCTAAACCCAGCAAACAATCAATAACCAATAAGGGAATCCCAACTGGTAAAAAGGTATAAATTGAGGGAATAATCATTGTTATGGAGGGGGTGGAGCACCTCAAAACCCCCTAGAAATAATGGATCTAATCCTATGATCAAAAATCCTAACCAACATTCTAATCAAGGAAATAACCCACAGCTACAGATCAATCATCTGTGTTCTTTATGAAATGTCTACAGACATTACACACAGAGAACGGTTCGGCTACAGATACCATCACCATGGAAAAGGTCATCGAATCCACCCCTATGGATAAATCCTTGCATCTACATAGACCCCCGACTGGTGGGGCTCCCAAAGTCCCAAAATTTCCTTTGCATCCCATTGCAAACAATCCCAATTCCCGAGTTTCTCTTAATAACAACATTGTGGATAGTTTGGCCCAATATCCTACCACCATGTCAACCACGGAAGTTCTTAGGAACTAACTTGTGCATGGTAAAGCTTTATTGTTGACTTTAAGTGCAATTGATCCATCTAATTCATGTTTAATTACATTCAACTTGGATCACTCAGACCCTCACATGCCTTCATCCATCGCATTCCAAATTCTCCTGTCAACCCAAAACTTAGTAATTCATCGGTGCATTGTTGATACGGGTGCATCCACTTTCATTATGTCCACTTTCATTTTCCAGAATCTTGGATCCCCTAAGTTGCAACCATCCATGATAGCATTGTGCGCTTATGATGGTCACGTGACCCAAACCCAAGGAATTTTCCTAAATTTTCCTGTCGATTTAGTTGGAAAAATCATCTTAATCAACATTAAGGTTGTTAACGCCTAGTTCTATTACAACCTCCTCCTTGGGCGTAGCTACATGTATGTATGAAAGTCATCTCCTTGTCATTCTTCTAACTCATGATGTTCCCTCATGAAGGGAAGGTCATCAAAATTGACCAATTGGCTCACAATGCGCCCCAAGGGGTCAACCACTCCAGAAATTTCCTCCCCATGAATGAAAACACTATCCCCAATTTTTCCATCACCTTGATCTCCACCATAGGGCCAGGTATTTATTGTGACACTCCCATGAATGCCATTTCTCAGGCCCTACTCCCAACCCCCTCGAATTCAAAGGTGTCATATTTATGTAACATTTCTTTAGGAAAACCGGTTCACCAACCACAATGTACACCCCAATAGCAGTCTTAACCGTGACCCGAACGGAAATCCCAACCATAGCCAGCATCATTTCCCTACCATGTGGGAGCTACCCCCATAAATACGATCCCATTCTCATTTCCACCATTTGGATTTATAAGCATGCTTGTGATGGAAACTCTTAACCTTCCAAGATTTACGCTGAGCATCCCCATTTGGTACTCACTTACACTAAACCCTCCCCTAACACCACAAGTGGTTTTGCAACCTCTACAACCGATTGACACTTCCAGTCATTATCCTCACATTTTTTCCAACATAGCACCCCCAACCCCCGTGCCTCCTTTGGCTAAGAAGGTTAGGGAAAAGAGTATGAAATCAACTATCTAGACAACAATGAAAAAAGATGTGAACCCTCCCCCTACTGCCTCAGGTCGAGCACCTTCGTCTTGTGCTTTATGTGATGTTATGGTTTATGCTACCCAGAATGTTCCACAGTTTTCCATCACATGTACTCACATGCAGATGCTGGATGACAGAGAATCCATTATGGTGGTCCAAGTACTTGACCATCCTCAAGTGTGCAACAAGTCCTTACATACAAAACATTCTTGTGTGTTCTATGACCTTTATGACCATTACTCCCATCAATTTCAAGACCTACCCGAATACCAATCCATTATGGATGACCTGCGTAGACATTCCTTCGAGTATCGAGTCATAGTATTCGAAGAAGCCCATCTCCCAGTGTCTTCTTCAAATGATACCAACACCATCTATGTTATCTCATCACATGATCAACCTTCCATGTCCTTGGAACATGCTGATCCCTCTGATTTATCTAGCCAATGCTTTCGAAGTGATGAAGAGACCTTTGAATCATTAACCGAACCCAACTTTCCTTGGGATGACATGCACTAGCACGCATATTTTATTCCCAAAAAATCTACGATATCTTCATCATACCAATTATCTGTCGAATCAAAATATTTCATCCCTGATGGAAGTGTTGACTGTTTCAAACATCCCATCCTATCCCCTGACGCTTTTGAATATCATAACATGGCCAATATCTCTCCCAAAATTCAGGGGGATATTTCTTTTAAACCAGGAATCATGGAGAATATCACATTAGGTGCCTCTTACATCCCTTAAGAGGTCACCACCTAGAAGAAACTCTTCCAAGAGTTTTGTGACATTTTCACCTAGTCATACACAAATATGCCTTGTCTCGACCCCGCCATTATTGAGCATCATATTGACACATGGCCCGAAGGTGGGCCAGTCCACCAAAAGAAAAGACCGATCCACCCATCTAAAGTGATAGCTATAAGGGATGATATTGAGAAGATGCAAAAAGAAGGTTTCATCTACCCAAATGCATATACTAATTTAGGTTTCCAACCCTATCCCCATGAAAAAAAACAAGGCACCATATGTGTTTGCAGTAAATTTCACGATTTGAATATGGCATGTCCCAAAGATAACTTCCCAACACCATTCATTGTCCAAGTCATTGACACATGTGCAGGCCATGAAGTTCTTTCCTTTATGGACTTATTTTCCAGGTATAACCAAATATAGATCCATAAATAGGATCAGTACAAGACAACCTTCACCACCCCTTGGGACACGTTTTCTTAACAATTCATGCTATTTGGTCTTAAGAACATAGGATCCACCTTCTATCGGGATATGACTTTCTGCTTCCACGACTTGGTTCACATTAACCTAGTTTATTTGGAAGACCTTATGACTCAATTCAAGAAACATTCTCAACACTTAGAATATCTCTGGAAGGTCTTCCTCTGATTCTGCAAGTAAAACATTCACTTGAACCCCCTCAAGTGTGTGTTATGTGTCCAAGCCGATCATTTACTAGGATTCATTATTTCCCAAAAAGGTATTTATATTGATCTATTCAAGGTCCAAGCAATTATTAATCTCCCGACTGCATGCACTTTGCACCAACTACAAACCCTTCAAGGAAAATGCCAATTTCTTGCATGGTTTTATCGCAAACTATGCCACAAGAGTACATGGATTCTTGTCTCTGCTTCAAACCAACATCCCCTTCACATGGGATGAACAAGCACAAGCAGATTTCGATGCGTTGAACAAGCTCTGACCTCCGCTCCTTTGATATTCCCACTCGATATCACAAAGGGTTCTATCCTTTACATATCAACATCCGAACATGACATCAGAAGAGTGATAGTCCAAGAACACATTGCTCATAAAGAGCATGTGATATACTATGCGAGTTAGACTCTATCTTTCCCACCGTTACGTTATCCTCATGAGGAGAAAATGGCTTTAGTTGTTTCCTTTTTGGTTCTAAAATCATGTCACTACATTCTTATGAGTTGAACCATTATTGTGATAGATTCAAACCCAATGATCTCTCTTTTGAGCCACAATCTTGTTCAATGCCGCATTGCTAAATGGATTGTCATCCTTCAAGAATATGATCTTGAGTTTTTTAGCACCAAAAGTACCAAGACATTGGATTTGGCACAAATTACAACATACCTACCATCTTTTTCTGCAACATGTTCATTTATGGACAACTTACCTAATGAACATTTGTTCACTATTTCTTCATATGACCCATGGTAGGGATACATTCTTATTTATCTGTGCACCCATAAATTTGTTCCCCATGTTAGTCATCATGATCAGTGTCGCATTCACAATCAAGCCTCTTGATACCTCCTTATCAACGACATCCTTTATCGATGTGGTGTAGACACCATTTTGCTTATATGCCTCACTCATTATGAGGCTTAGTAGGTCCTCAATGACTGTTATAGCGGATTCTATGGTGACCACTTCTCTGGTTGTCCAACTCTTTTTACTAATTGTATTATGGAATTTAAACACTGTCACAATTGCCAACTCTTAACCCAAAGGGAAATACACCTTCCATGGCACCCCACCATGTTGTTACTATTGGTCCTTTTTATAAATGGGTCATTGAATCCATGGAGTGTCACCCTACTTTGGTCGATAGTCATAAGTACATCATTTTTTCCATTAAATATTTCTCCAGATAGGCCAAAGCCATGCCCATGTTTAACTACCAAGATAAGACTGCAACATGCCTTTTCTTTAACCATATCATCACCCATTTCGGTGTCCCTCACCAACTAGTGTCTGATCACAACAAGCATTTCAAAGACAACATTTGGAAATATTTTTCTAGCCTTTTGAAATTTGAGCACCAATACTCCTCCTCCTACTATCCATAGGGAAATTACCAAGTTGAGGCTGTTAACAAGATCCCCAAAACCATGGTCCAATGGATGGTGGATAAGCACAAGTCCAATTGGCATCACATGCTTTTTCCATCCTTATTGGATTATCGGATATGGAACAAAGTAATGATTGGTTTTAACCCATTCCATATGGTCCACAGTGTGGAATCATCCCTCCTAATTATGTGCCATATCCCATCCCTGCACATTGCTGTCGAAATTTTACCTAATACATCTCCCTTAAAGCAACACTTGCTCATGCTTAAACAAGTGGATGAAGAATTGTGTACCTCCATCCAAATGATCAAAGATGCCAAGCATATATCTAAAGCCTATTACAATGTGCATGTTCATTTGTGTACCTTCAAGGAAAGGGACCTCTTCCTTGTTTATGACCAAGCCCATGACAATATCGGGAAATGAATGTTTGAATCCATGTGGCAGGGCCCATACATTGTCAAACATTGTCTCAGCAAGGAGGCATACCTCCTAGGTGATATTGAAGGCCACATGTTGAGCAACCCCCGTAGTGCGCTGTATCTCAAGAGATGTTATGCTTAACTTTACCAAAAAATTTGTTTGTTGTAAAATAGTTTTCACCTTTGTTGTTTTCCACCTTTTTAACGCACGATCCTTATGGTTTCTTCTTGTACTTGTTACTAGATGGCGGTTATTCCCTTCATTCATGTCATCTTTTCCAATGGCACAAGTAGATGGTCTCTAAATCTCGCCTTAGCATTATGGGTCATAAACTCCCCCTCACTTGATTTGATCCATCTTGAAGGAGTATGTGTCAGTGTGGAAACTAATAACCAGGATGAGTATGATGCTATGATTGGTCTCTTGACCACCACCCTCCATTTGGCTATACGTCACATTAGTGTCTTCCTACACTCCTAGCTTCTTGTTGTCTAGTTAAATAACTCCTATCAGGGATGCGATCCTTTCCTCTTTAGAAAGTTCTTGTGCTCTAAACAATTGGTTATAAATTTTTAGTTCATTACATCCATGCATGCCCCTAGGTGTTCCAGTACTGTTGTAGATGAGATGGTGAATGACATTCTAGAGTGGCATATAAATCATTTCATATGGGAAATAAATCATCAACATGCATTTTCATATCATTTTCAATCACATGTACATACACATAACATAAGCATCATCATGGAATAAAAGCACCATAAACATAAAAACAATAAAAAGTGCATCTGCACACACATGTATATAATATCGTAATATTCAAAATAGTTGTGTCATAGAGGATCCATAACAAATTACTCCATAAACATAACTGATAACATCAATCCATAAAACCCATGCTCATTGTATTGGGTGGTAGCTCCATAAGGTGTCGACTAGTCATCAGATTCCTTTGAATGATCCTCCTCAGTGTCCTCATCGTTGTCTAGGGGCACATAACCTGATAGCTACAACAATCTACCACATGATAGACCTACACTTAGGAGGTTCATAGTGAGTCTAGTGTAGCAAAAGCACTTTGTTGTTTTTGTTTCCCGTGAGATGGGGGCTCTTTACCCTACACTCTACCTCTGCGCCTCTGGTATCCTACTGGAAGCACTAGTCCAATATCTACACACACATGACTAGTCATCAGTATCATCATCATATACAAAGCTCTAGCTACCATCTATGTTAGCAGTATGAAACATGGCTATACAAACAAAATAACTACATCCATACCATCGACCCCCCAAGATTTACAAGGAGGTCGAGGTAGCTCCGCATCTCCCTTGTAATCCATACCAGCATATGGTTAGTCCTCAATCACTACTAGTATCTTGTTCCACTAGGTAAATAGCTCTCAAGTAAATATCCTTTCCACTAGGACACCTCCCTCTCGGATCATCATCTCGCCCCAGTGCCTCATACTAGGCTGCTCCAACATACCATCATGCATTGGTATGTGTGGCCATAGTGTAGGCACTCACTCAAATTGGAATGACCATAGAAATGATGGGAAGCAAAATACACCTCCCATTCAGCTCACCAGGTTCAGTTCCCACCAAATCGTCATTAGATATAAATAACCCCAACCAAAATAGGTACCTTCTAGTACCCACTTCACCAACATCACCTTCACGTTTGAGATCTTGTGTGTCCCACTAGATCCTGACACCCACACTACAACAGATGCAATTACCTGGGTCTCGAGGCTCTCAATGTCACATATCAATATTTAGTAGTCATGGACCCATGCAATCCCATAGTAGTGAAGCCCCAATATGTCTTGTATTGCAACATCCCCCAGATGTCTCAGTTGTGTGTCCTCGATCACCCCCATCCTCAGGAGTCCCATCATGAAACACACATCATCGAGGGTAAGCTCTAGCTACTTACCCTGTACTATGAACAACTTGTCCTCTCTGTCCCATAATTCTACCATTTTGTTAAGTAGAAGTTTTGTATTGCACATTAAAGGATTCCCTACAAACTTTAGCATACCATACCATGCCAATCTTCCCTTTATATCTTGGTCTCTCTTAATCTCCCAATGGAGATTGCTCATATCCCTCTCCTTCCATTTCATTCATGACATCCTCCATATCCAAAACATCACGGTCAGCCTCAGAGCCAAAAAGTGCCTTCTTGGCCCTGGGTCACACTCTTCTTAAGGAAACGAGAGCCCTAGTTGCACCTATTTGGTCAAATTGTGTGATCCATGGTCAATCTTATTACTCAGAAGGAGAAACCTGGGTCGCATGTCTCTCCTGGATAGGTGAAACCCAGGTCAATCATGTCCTCTTGGTAAGTGTGAACTAGTTACCCTTATCACCTCAAAAGGTGTGACCCAACCTACAAAACCTCATGGGGTTCATTAGGTCCCAAGAAATCCCCCAAAAAATAACCAAACGGAAAAAATGACAAAGAAATATGAGAGCAATTACCTAGAAGTTGCTAAATTTGAATCCATCGGCCTAGTTGGAAAAAATCAACAATCTTTTTCTCCGTCCCTCCACATAATCTCCACACTCAACATTGAAAATGACATGTGGTAGGTGGTTTCCCCCCTATTTCATAGGCCCTTTTAGGTCCTTTATTTTCCTTTGATCATTGAGGAGTCATATGACGTCTATTTATTACACTATTCACACTGCTGGAATCAACATTCTATGCTTTTACTAATTATAGGGACCATTTGTCTTGATCACTGAGCTTCACTTAGGCCATTTTTTGGGCCCATCTTGATTTACAAGCCATCACGTACATCACCTCATATATGTATTTGCATGTTATGTTCAAGTTCCCATTGCACATTTATGTCTGGGTATCCTTTTTTTGGGTATCTCAAGCTTAAATATCTTCCTAAAACTTAATTTAATCTATCATAAGTCCTCCTAAGAATGTTTAGAAATTATCTTGAGTCTAGTTAGAACCTATATTTACCCTAAACAACTCAATTTGTTTTCAAAATTCATAGGATTTACACTCAGATATTGGTTTTCTTGATGGTTCACTAGTCACATTTAATATAGGTTCTTGTCACATGTTGGTCACAGTGATGACAAGTGCGTGTTCCTCTAAGAAATGTAGGTGAGCCACTGCACAGGTGCATGTGGCCCCGAGATCTTGAATTTCAGGCCTAAATTGGTCCCAAATTCATCATTTCTTCTGCCCTTTTTTGCTAAACTTGATTTAGTATTCCTTAAAATTATCCATTGGACTTTAATTACATCTTAATTGACTAATATTTGGAAAACTTTTAAATATTTTTGTTCAAAATTGCAAGAAATTGCCAAAAACCTAGTAGTTAGAATTCACTATTTTAGGGCCATCATTAGGAAAGATTTCAAAGTTTGCAAAACTGTAGATGAAAGTATAAACATTTTAGGATCAATTCAAAGCATATTTGGAAAAATTTGGAAGCATTTAATTTGAAAATTTTAAAGTTGGATTTCCCTCTAAAACCCTTGAAAATGGCTTAATTTGATATTTTTGAGCTTTTTGATTCAAGTTTTTCTCATAATTTGGTTTAGATATAAATGATTTAGGCCATCTTTAGCACTTATATCCTTGATTCCACATTTAATTAACGAAATTTTGATTGATCTCATAAATGTTTTGTTAAATCAATAGTTTGCAAATGGTAAAAATTTGGAAAAACGTCAAATATTGTTTGATGAACCTTTAGGCCCTTGAATTTTGAATTCCATATGCTTTATAACCTGCAAAAAAACATAAAATCACATACAAGAATAAATTAGAAGATCATTTGAAAATACTCCACAAAGAAAATTGCATAAAAATTCAAAAAAATTGAACATTACACATTGAAAGTAAAAAAAAAAATCCCTCCAAAACCAAAGGAACAAATTTAAGTAGCAAAATTCTGTTTTGGATCTACAAAATTTTATCTTCCTCATTCACAATTAGAGAAGTTTGTAGATTTAATCTTCAAGTTTCTTGTGATAAATTGTGTTCGAGCCACTATTATCCTCTTCACTTGGGGTTTCGGGCGATCTCATGAACAAGAAAGTGGATCTCATTTGTAATAGTTTAAATTTGATTTTTCAAGCAATCTTTTTTTGAGCCACTATTATCCTCTTCACTTGGGATTTCGAGTGACCTTGTGATCGATAAAGTGGAAGGCTCAAGTTGTAATAGAGTAGATCTGATTTTTAGTACAGTTCTCGAGTTACGAGTATTCTCTTCATTTGCGTCTTCGGATGACCCTACAAATGAGAAAGTAGATATCACTTGTAAATGTTTAATTCATAGTACTTCAAAGGGATCTGCATAATTGTATCATCTTTGCTTGCACTTTTGGATGGCCCTGCAGACGAGAAACAAAGATCCCCCATGTAAATATTTCGATTCATTTCAGTTGAGTTAATTGTTTGGTTTAAAAATATTTTTGAAATTAATAATTAACCATAATTTAGGAGAGAACTGTTCCAAAACCTCAAACAGTCTACCAAAATGTTTTATCACCTTTAAGGCAATGAAGAACTTCATTTTATTAGGAAACCTATTGAAACATTTGGAAATAATTTTATGCATTTTTCAAACCAAAATTGAAAAGAAGAAGTAAAGTAATTTGTGACAATAAACATCATTTATTTATAAAATTTCTTTTTCAAATTCGTGGAAGTAATTCTATTGTTCAAATTGCATGTTTGAAAGACCTACAAGGAACCTCTAACCCTTCACTAGTTTAGAGAGTTCACTGAATTCAAGGAAAGAGTAGTGGGCATTTGTGCATTGATTGATTCTACATTTCGAGTCTACACACCACCAGTTTCATTTCCATTCCTCAAACTAAGCAAAGTACCTTTAAGATTGGTGTTTAATATAAAACAAACCAAGATTTGGTTTTCATATCACCAACAAGGTTAGTCTAAGGTGCTATATTAGGATTGGAGAGTTAACACTAGTGGGCCACAATACTTTTGAAACTAGCATTGATTATTGAGTTTTTAAAATCCATTAGTAGCAAAGAACGCTTGTCGGGAAAGCATATCTAAAACATGTGTCAAGCTCGAGGTCAATATGGATAATTAAGGGTGGTACCCCCTCTCTTTCTTATTTAGTGGGATATGATATCATCACGGAATTCCATGTAAGTGACAAGTCCTCAGGGTGATATCACTTTCTGGAGAACGTGGTTATGAGAATTGTCCTAGACTTACAACTATTATGCCCGACCACCGATTGTGAGGTGGTAACCTTAGTTTCTATTCCTAGGATATCACACAGGATATTGTGAGTGGGGAACACTTGTAGTAGCTAAGACATACTTTGAATCTTTTACTCCTTGGGAGGGTGATTGGTCAAGAACCAATACTTGCACCTTTGGTGATTAAAGTTTATTGTAATTGTTTCTCATACCTTCTCTATTAGTAATTGTTTGAGGCATGGTATCCCTCAGGAGCTACTAGTTTCAAGAGGCCCTCTAATACAACTTTTCATTGAGCTTCGGTTCTTTGGAAAATTAGATTGCTTACTTGGATTCATAGGATATTTTTACTATGTGGAAAATTTGCTTTTTGTTGAGTCTAGACTGCCTTTCGGATTGTTTGATTAAATTTTTTATTGAGTATACCATTTTAAACAAATCCCTTTATCAAAATATTCAAAGTGCCTACTATCTCGATCCAACAGTCATGGTGGCAGCGAGGTGATTCACCGGAATTTGAAGGCTGTGGTAAATCATAGAGATGGGTACAAGAAACAAACCTTAGTGACTTGGAAACTGAGCAAATTCTACATTCAATTAAAAATGATAGAGAAGAAGAACATCAAACAAACACTAAAACTTCACCATTACATAATGAATAAAACACATAAATAGTTGATGATCTTGATCCATTTGAAATTTAAACATTAGAAAACAACACAGCTACTCACGTAAACCCGCACTTGATAGGTCCTTCAGTCCTAGTAGTACTTCACATAAGTGAGTCATTGGATTATATCAATCCTCTTTTTAGTTATTTGAATAACCTATAAAATGCAACACTTGACCCTATGGCTTCATCAAGAGCACAAGGGACTACATCAACACAACTTCAAATAGTTGTAGGAGGTAGCAATACTTCCACTTTGACCTCTACATCAATCCCAAAAGTTAGTATATATGTTAGCACAAGTTCAAGTAGCACTTCAGTGCCATTTGGTACAGTTTCAGGTTCCAATCCCGAAAGTACATCCACTTTGTCTGCAGGGATCGCTATTGGATGGTGTGCCTTACCAAACATGGTTTTTCCATATGGTTCAAATTATCAAGGTCAAAACACACAATCAATAATCCAAAATCCTCTTGGTATACCAAACACATGTCCACGTTCTACTTCTCGGGGAAACCCTTCACCATGGAATGGTAATATTCCTAGCGGAAGCAATGGACCATGGAACATAAATGCCAATTGGGTTTATCCTCCACCAATGGGTGGACATGCCCCGTGGGTTTACCCTCCAAATTTTCCTAGCACAATTTTGGGGGGAAATCCCATACCCCCAATAGGTAGCATGCCAGGGGGAAATCCACCTATTAACCCCATTCCACAATGGAGTGGGAAAGTTTGAGGAAGTAACCAATCTTCTTGGGGACCACCTCCCAAAAGGGGAAATCAACCTTGAAATGCTTATCAAAACCAAGGAAACAATCAATGGAGTGGTCAGATTCCAACAAGTAACCAATGTTATTGGGGACCACCTCCACAAGGGGACAATCTACCCATTAATTATATCCCACAATGGAATGGTCAAGTTTTGGCAAGTAGCTAATTATTGTAACCTACCTCCACAAGGGGGAAATCAATTCATGCACCACGTTCCACAATGGAATGGAAAACATTCAGGAAGTAACTAGTATTTTTGGATGCAACCTCTGTAAGGAGGAAATCATCCTTGGAATGATTTTCAAACCCAAGGAAAACAAAAAAAATGGATCCATCAAGCTTCACCCATGTACCAATTGATTTCTACAACTCCAGTTAAATCATTGTTTATAGCCACATTGAATCTATCGGATTTATCCCAACTAACCAATGACCCCATTCTACATTTGAATGGGTGGGCAACCATACCATCTAAACTACCCTCAGATATACCCAACTTCTACGGATGACCAGGGGACGAACCATCAAATCACGTGATGGCATTCCATTTGTGGTGTTCATCCCATTCCCTAGTTGATGATATTATTAGGTTACAATTGTTTTAGTGGACCCTCATGGGAACTGCTGCAAAATGGTACATTGAGTTTCCTTGCAATACATTCATAGATTCCTCATCTTTAGCTACGTTATTTTTGACACATTTTCAATTACATATCCATTATGAGACGGGTATAGAACTTTTGATTTCGCTTGGGTAGTCCACTTCTACTCACATTTCAGATCATATCCATGAATGGAGGAGGCGCCGAAGGATTATAAAAGATGAAATATCAGATCAATTCCTAGCAGATTGGTTCATAAAATAGCTATTTCCTACTCTTTCCAAAGATGTAGCCATGTCAGGAGCTATGATTAAAGAACAACTCATTCAGAGTGCCCAACAGATGGATTTGATATATTCACAATCTGGCGCACTTTATGACTTAATACCTCATGTTGTAAGACCTATGTCCGATCCAACTAGGCCACATAAGGAACTCATGTCATTGGTATGATTGGATCATCAACCAAATTGAGTAGATTACACAACAAATGGGACAAGTTTATGTTTAGACTTAGCAACACATAGATGGCTAGGAAAAATGACAATCTACAACTCTGACCAAAAATACTGAAGTACTTACGGTTCAATCTATAGACCCAAAAGGGAAAAATAAGAAACAAAAGAAAATTCCAAGTGTTAAATCTCAGACGGGAGAAGCACCTAAGGTAGATAATCCTACTGGAGGCAATCAGGAGAACTAGAAAATAAAGTTCCCTTGCAATACTTGTCAAGGGGATCATCCTACTCACCTTTTTCCTCACCTGGATGACATTCAGTGCATGTTGGAAAAATAAGGAGGGAAACAACAACCTGTAGTCCTAACCCAACAATTTCCACATCAACAATAGATATTTGTTATGGCACTGGTACCTCCTCTGGGAGGGAACCAATCAAACCCCCCCCAATCATGAAATCCACCCAATGCTATCATCTTCATGATGGGTGAACATGAGATAAAAATTTGAACAAGGGCTCATTATTACAATACACCATTGAATGATGCAGAAAAATCCAAATCACAGCCTAGTGATTCTCTAATGATTGAGAAAAAAACCATGGACATAGTACATTGACCTCCAAAAGGGGTTTTCCGTAGAACAACCCACAATCCTAATGCACGAGCTGCTCAAAACTACAATGTAGTTGAATATTTAGCTCAAGCTCCTTATGTCATGTCAGCATTGGAAGTTTTGGAAAGTTGTCCTACTTAAATAAAGGTACTATTGTCTGTTATCAGTTTTATTGATACATCTGACACCAATTTGATAACTTTCAATTTAGAATAGTCAACATGTAGGATTCCATCACATATCGCATTTCAGATTAAAGTGACTTCACAGGGTAAGAATGTTTTTTTAACTATTTTGGATGAAGGAGCCTCAACTTGTGTCATGTCGCTAGCATGTTGTAAAGCCTTGGGATCACCCACCTTAGTACCATCCCACACAATACTCAAATCATTTGATGGATATTTGTTCCCTCCTCACAGACTTACCATTTATTTCCCATTTGAATTGGGAGGTAAAACAATTCAAGTAGATGTTGAGGTAGTGGATGCGCCCATAGATTACAATTTTCTATTGGGGCCGAGTTGGATACATGCAATGACGGTGGTAGTGTATTCAATATTCTGAGTAATCCGGTTCCCTCACGAAGGGAGGATTTCTATGATCAATCAACTAGACTACTGCACCCCTGAAATTGATCTCCAGTCAAATGTACCTTTTGTTGCGGATTTAGAAATGGTGATTCAGGATATTGGGGTAGGAATGTTCAAAGATACATCTCTCCTGGGACCCTTCATGATTCCACCACCAGTATCCACCCTTCGTACTACTCTAGTTTTCACCATTACATCATAAGTTTATTTTCCAATAAATGTTTTTTCAAGTCCATACCATAGGTTGGCTCCACCTTATCAGAGGGAGCCTCAAAGGAGGACACCTTAGTCCAAGATAGTGATGGAAATACACTAACTTCTATGCAACATAATCAAACTAAGAGTAGTGTACCCCTATATTCCAAACAGATTTGATACCAAGCTATCCAAATGGCTTCAACAGACTTAGATCAAAATCCTTCCCCAATGGAGGAATATGATCCCTACACTTCACTTATATGGACCATTAATACTCCTACTAGTCATGACATCTTGGATCGGACTTTTTCATTAGACGAATCCATCCTTGAAGTTATGAACATATCTTAATGACTCTGGGAGGATATGCATCATCGATCATCATTTCTTTCTAAGACAAATTCATTAGAGGTCAAACTAGGAATATTTTACCTTGATGATGACATGGAAAAATACCAATGCCTTGTCTAAATAGACAATGTTGTTTCGCAAGGAAACTTGGAAAATGTTTCGAAAACCATTCCTATTGATATATCCATTAATCCTGTCATTGTCGAAAACATCAATATAGGTGCCGATTACTATCTGGAAGAAATCATGCAATATATTGCTCTATTTAAAGAGTTTTGCAATGTGTTTCCTTGGTGTTATGAGGAAATGCCAAGCATCGATCCAAGTATAGTTGAACACGAGATTAAAACCTATGACAATGTTAAACCTATGTGACAGAAGTTATGTCCAATTAATCCTAAGAAATCGACTTCCATAAAAGCAAAAGTTGAAAAGCTATTAAAAGCTGGCTTCATATACCCTATTCCTTTAACTTAATGGGTATCAAATCTCATTCTTTTTTATATGAATCAAGGAGCAATCAAGGTATGTACTAAATTTATGGATATCAATTGGATTGTCCCAAAGATAACTATCCCACATCATTTATTGATCATATTATAGATGAGTGTGTCGGGAACGAAATATTTTCATTTATGGATGGATTCTCTGGTTACAACCAGATCCATATTAAAAAAGAATACCAACACAAAACAAATTTCATATTCCCTTGGGGGACTTTTGTGTATCAAAAAATTCCATTAATCCTTAAAAACATCGAGGCCACTTTTCAAATATCCATGTCATATGTGTTCCATGATATCAAGAAAATTGTTGAAGTTTATCTTGATGACTTGTCAGCGAAATCTAAGAGAAGAGATGAACATAGTGCACATTTATGTGTTGTATTCATTCGATGTCGTAAGTAAAATATTAGGTTGAACCCACATAAATGCATTTTTTCTGCAGAATTTGGGAGATTAATTGGGTTCATAGTATAAAAATCAGGGATTATGGTGGATCCCCTCAAGGTTGAGGCTATATTACAGTTTCCTACCCCCCCCAAAAAACATACAACTTCAAATCCTAAAAGGAAAGTAAACTTTGTTAAGATTTAATATGCTAAGACAGAAAATATCAGCATTGCATTTCATTTCACAACAATAGCATATACAGGATCACTAAAAGAACAACAAGCACAGCATAAACACAAGAGACACAGATTTATCCTGGGAAACTCTCGTGGGGTAGAAAACCCAGCAAAGATTCCTCAATATAGATGATCAACAATACAGAGATGTATATCCCAAACATGAGCTCCTTCTCCTCCATAGCAGATCTCTCTCTCTCACCTATGCGCCATTCACAAGTGAGTGAATAATGAGTGAGTGTGTTAAATGAGGAACACACCTCCTCTATTTATACACTACTCCGACTTGTCTTTTACATTAAATAGGTTGGCCCCATCTTTAACCATTGGATTAAACACCCCATTACAACTGACTCTGGGCCAACCCCACTAGGGAAGTCTAATAACCCAAGTTACCACATTCTGATGGAGGAATAAACATCTCTGGATATACAATAAGGTCTTCACGGAGGGATGATAAATCTTTGGAATCATAAAGTACAAATATAATATTCTTAGAAGTTAAAATATTTCAACACTCCCCCTTAACGAGAAGGGTATTATAACAACATCTACAAGACCAAGGAGTCATCAACTACATGATACATGATACATCTATAAATCATTGGAAGCTTTCTTCATACATCATCAGTATCTCAAATAGTTACTCGAACATCTTCAAGATCTTCAATACTGGATCTTCGTCTTCTACAGCACTCGAACAGCTACAGCAACATCATCAACATCTGGATCCTCTCGATCAACAGCATCAACATCTGGATCCTCTCGATAAAAAGCATCAACATCTGGATCCTTTCGATCAACAACATCAACATCTGGATTCTCTCGATCAACAGCATCAACATTTGGATCCTCTCGATCAACAGCATCAACATAGCAACATACTCTGCAATACACATGATCCAATTACAGGATGATCAATCTCGCACACTTTAGGACATAAGTCCAAGGATGATACAATCCTATCACATGCATTTTGAACCAAACATTCAGGGACGATGCAGTCCTATCACGTACATTTTGAACCAAATGTTCAGGGACGATGCAGTCCTATCACGTACATTTTGAACCAAATGTTCAAGGACGATGCAGTCCTATCACATACATTTTGAACCAAATGTTTAGGGACGATGCAGTCCTATCATGTACATTTTGAACCAAACATTCAGGGATGATTCAGTCCTGTCACGTACATTTTGAACCAAACTTTTAGGAACGATGCAGTCCTATCACATACATTTTGAAACAAACGTTCAGGGATGATGCAGTCTTATCATGTACATTTTGAACCAAACATTCAGGGACGATGCAGTCCTATCACGTACATTTTGAACCAAACGTTCAGGGATGATGCAATCCTATCACGTACATTTTGAACCAAACGTTCAGGGACGATGCAGTCCTGATATGCTTACAGGATGATCAATCCTTCTCACTTTAAGACACCTTTCATATCTAGGGATGATACAATCCCAATCTACTTATAGTATGATGAATACTTATCAATTTAAGACACCTCTCATGTCTAGGGATGATGAAATACCGACCTACTTACAGGATGATCAATCCTTATCACTTTAAGACACCTCTCATGTCTAGGGACGATGCAATCTCGATCTACTTACAGGATGATCAATCCTTATCACTTTAAGACACCTCAACATGTCTAGGGATGATGCAATCCCAACCACAATTCTAGTCCATTTTCATATTGGATGTGACCTATATTAAATCCAGGATTTCACCACCTATGAATGATCACCTACTGCTACACTGAGCAGTCTAGGAGTGAACATTACATCCAGGACCTGCGAATGATCACCTGCTGCTACATTGAGCAGTCTAGGAGCGCACATTACATCATTCCAGTCAACCACAAAGCCAGTACTATTTCAACTGGGGTGTGACCTAGATCAGATCTAGGATTTACAACCACATAGCCAGTACTATTTCAACTAGGGTGTGACCTAGATCAGATCTAGGATTTACAACCACAGATCCAGTACTATTTCAACTCCGGTGTGACCTAGATCAGATATAGGATTTACAACCACAAATATGGTACTATTTCAACTGGGGTGTGACCTAGATCAGATCTAGGATTTACAATCTGTGAATGATCACCTGCTAATCCAGAAGTGAAAATTACATCATTACAGGTTTTGTGAATGATCACCTACCACTATGCTGAGCAGTCCAGGAGCGCACATTACATCATTCACCAACATCTTTCTCGCAAGAGAAGAGTCTACGAATCAATTCAGGGACCAAAGTCTAGGGATGATACAATCCCTCTCGTCCACTAGGGACCACTTCTCGGAGACATATGTCTACGGATCAATTCAAGGACCGAGGTCCAGGGATGATACAATCCCTCTCGTCAACTTAGACCAAGTCTTAGGACCATTTATCAACCTTATCTTTGATATCGTCGATCTCATCGTCGGGACATGTAACTTCATCATCAATACATGTATCCTCATCATCGATATAAGTATCCACATCAATACAGGTATCCTCATCATCGACCTTACCGTCGATATAGGAAATATCATCATCAATACAGGTATCCACATCGATACCAGTATCCAAATATCATCATCGACCATATCACTCCCCCTTTCGAGGAGGGTCCTTTTGAACTACACCAAGCTTGTCTCGAAAATACTCAAACTTTACTCCAGATAGAGGTTTGGTCAATACATCAGTAACTTGCTTATCAGTACTCACATACTCGAGCTTTATAACTCCTTTCGGCACCATAATCTGTATATATAAATATCGGATCTCTATGTGCTTTGACTTATCATGGAACACTAGATTCTTATTCATCTTGATACAACTTTGGTTGTAACACAAGATCACAATGGGGTCCATATCCAAGTCAAACAATCCTGATAACCACTTTCGAAGCCATATCGCTTCACAACTAGCATAGCAAGTAGCAATATATTCCACTTTAGCTGTGCTGAGAGCCACACTAGACTGCATCCTGCTAAACCATGAGATCATGGCAGATCCCATACAATAACGTCCTCCCGATGTGCTCTTCCTGACTGATACACTTCCTACCCAATCAACATCTGTGTAGCCATACAATCTGAAGTCATCATCTCCAAGATTACATAGATCAAATTCTATCGTACCCTTTGGGTACCTCATCTCATGCTTTGCAGCAATCAGGTGAACACATCTAGATTCTACTAGATACTAACTCAAGGTGTTCACAACAAATCATATATCTGGGATGGTATTCATCAGATACATCAATGACCCAATAATCTATCTGTACAGAGTCACATCCACTAACTCTAATGAGTCATCAACCAACAAATTCAAGTTGGAATCCATGGGATTGGCCATGGCTTTGCATTCCAACATATCAAATACTTTCCCTGGTTGAGAAAGATTCCTTCTGGGCCTTTCCATACTTCCAGACCTAGGAAGTAATGCATCAATCTGAGATCTTTCATCTCAAATTCTGTAGCTAGCTTCTTCTTGCTTTCCATGATCTGTTTCTCATTCCCTGTTAGACAGAGATCATCCACACTCTGCATTGAGTTATCTTCGGCATATCTATCTGCGCCATCTCCCTTCAGATGGGTCTACTGATATGAGCCTCAAGATCATTCGAACTCTGTGGCGATTTCCTTCTTGCATCCATCTAAGAGAAGAATGTCATTTGTATATAGACACCATCTTCAACCTTGTAGCAAAGGTTTAAATCCACATCACCCATGGTGATCATTAAGCTCATCAAATGACTATCGATCCTAGGTACCTATTGAACCCATACAGAGCTTTCTTCAATTCGATTCATACTTCTTCTTCAATTACACCATTCAGAGAATGGTCTTATCTAGCCACTTGGAGCAAACATCTCATCATGATCCTCTTCCTCTTAAGAGAATCTTCTAGCCATGAGCCTTCTATAGTATGTTTGATTTGTAAGTCTTCTTGTTGAACATCCATCACTCGTTCTTTGGAACAGGTGTTCATTATCATAGCACATGATCTTTTCTACAAATCAAAGTTAATCATATGATTAGTAATACTTCATAATCATCAAGTCATGTTGACATGATAACCTATAATGCATACAGATATGATTCACATAGTTATGCAACTACCAACACAAAACTTTTCCATATCCTGTATGCATATAGTGGCTATCTAGGTGCCTTCCATCTCTACCAGAACATACTGTCAAGAGCGTGCATAGCTCTCAGCATGTCAGCAAAGAGGTTTCATTCTAGACAAGCAACAATGGAATGTTTTTCCAACTTACCCATCATATGCATATTAGTAGTATATTGTTCAATGCTATATGAATGCTCACACTGTTGGCTTGGTTTTGCAACCAAGCTTAGTGCTATGGGCACCTGCTAACTAGTAGTAGCAGTTTCAATATTAAGCAAAAACAATAAACTAAATCTAAACTAAAATTAAACTAGCATGTGCATCTTTGAATTAAAAACAAGAACAAGAAATGGAAAAAATAACTTTGTATTGAAAATGGGGGCAAGCAAGTGCTTGCAATAGTAATACCTCCAAATGATGAAGATAGTTGAGAAGCTCCAAGGATGAGCAGCTCCAAACTCCAAAGGGTCATTTCTCCAAGGTTGCTACAATGGCCAAAAACTCAAGGGAGATTTTGGCAGCATGAGGATAGGAATATTGATGGATGTGAAATGAGGAGCCCCTACCACCTTTTTATAGGTTTTGGTGGTGGGGAATACCATTTGTGGTTTTGTGGAAACCAATGGTATTGACCAACATGGTTTAGGTACTTTTCCCTCCTTTTTCCTTTTTTGAATAAAATTAATATTTTTATTCCCTTTTTAATATTTTTGGGAATTTTGGACCATTTTTGAGGGTTTTTTATGCTTTTTTAGGAAAAATAATCTTTTTGAGTGGGAAAAGGGGTGTACTAAGGTCTTTTGGTGACCTTTTGTTGGCTTGAGAGGCTCAGATGGTGGAAAAAGTGGACAAATGCGTCATGTGAATAAGGGAATGAGCTAGTGAGCACTTTTTGGGTGTTAACAGATTGCCCCTTGATGTGTGAGGGCAGGAGCTCATCGTATGGTCGATAGACATCATAGTTCTTTTGTCTTTTTTTTCCTGGGGTTTTGGGGAGGAGAAGAGACCGATTGGAGACTGGATCCGCGACCCTTGGAAGCTGCAAAAAATAAACAATATTACATGGCCTCAATATGAATGATGAATAATCTTGATAATGGACGAGGCGGGCATACCCATGCTCATATCAAGACATATATAAACAATTAGTCACAAGAAGGGGGACCTGAGGAAATACATAAAAAATCTGCTGGTACATCATAATGGTCCAGAGGGGACATCATTTTGGGATGTACTCATGATCATATCATGACTGATCTCAATAACTGATATACTAGAATAACTGATGAACTGCTGAAACTACAGGTGTCCAACGTCTGTAGGGACGTAATGACTGTGAGCCATCTCTGGGAAGTATATGTAACTGTATACTCAAGGGAGTATAAAACTGGGGTACATCTTAATACTGTCGCCATGCGCAACCCAGATATCTATAGGAAAAGTGTAACTGGTTGTATCCATAGGTAGACTCTCAAATGTGGAGGAGTCAGATGGTATTCGGGGTCTTTGACTAATAACTGAACGAACCAATGCCCTGTGCGAGTCTCAACGATGCGATCAAGGTGTTGAAGTCGAGCATGTGAGAAACAACCATTTGGAGAAGCACTGAGGACTCTTCTCGAAATGATTCGTAGGCACTTATCATAAATGGTGATGAGTCCAAGACACGGGGACCTCTAGGTCTATCCTATGGAATAAATTTGGTTGTCGTCGACAGAGGGAGACTAGCAACTAACAAGGCAGTAATGTTTCCTTGATAGGAGCGCGAGGTTTAGAACTGAAGTGGTGTAGTACTGATGGTAGGACTGACATACTTGTGGGGATGGGAAGTAACTGGGGTCATATATGGGAAGACTCAAACTTCCTTTGTTCAGAGCATGATGACATGGTTGACTTGGCAGCATAGGGAACTGACTTGTAGGTGTGGGTGTTATTTCTTTTCTGGACTGAAGGGTATGTATTGACTCTGGGGGGGGTCAAGCTGATGGGTGCTGTTGAGGGGTTCTTAGGGTGACATATTGCGGAATACTCTGAACAAAGGCAACCAAAATGGGGAAGCTGCCATATGAGTAGATGTGATCTGTTGTGGCACCGAGAAGCACCATTGGGTCCTTCTTCGTAGTTTTAATGAGCTCCAAGAAGGGATAAAAGTGTGCTCTGAAATGGTACTGTCCTGTGGATTTTGTGAGCCCAGGACTGTTCGTGCTCATTGGTGCTTTCATTTTTAAGGAGTCTGAAAACGATAAGAAGACTCTACAGTTGTTGTGACTACTGTCCTATTAGTTTTACGAGCCCAGGATGGTGGTTGCTCGTGGTTGCTTTCATGTTTAGAGAGTCTGAAAGCGGTAAGTGGACTCCATTGGTGTTCTTTTTCGTAAGTTAGTCTCCAAGGCCCGAAAAAGCATAAAATGATGCAGATGGAGAACTCTTCTAGCTGATGTGACTAGAGTATACCTTTTTCGTAATTAGTCTACAAGGTCCGGAAAAGGGGTAAACTTATACCAGGTAGACGCCCTTTCAGATACGTTTAGCAAGCATGAAAGGAAGCAAGGTTGCTCGGCGATCTTTTCATTGTTTTAGGAGTCAGAAAAGAGCTTAACAGAAACTCCCTAAGTGCCTTTTTCGTAAAAGGGATTGCTCGGCCTGAAAAAGGGGTAAAATTATACCAAACAAAAATGGATTGATGAGAGCGAGAAAAGGTCTCAAACATCATCATGTGCGTGAAAGACTGGATCCGGTGACATAAAGATTGTCAACAAGGGGCAACAGCCATTGTGGCACGCAAACCGAGGTGATGGGTGACATTTAAAAAATCTCCTCAATTGTGGGAGGTGCCATCTCAAGGTCCAAATTATTCATCTCATAGAGAGCTGCTCTGTAATCTGGGATATCAGGACAGTGATGTGAGTAGTGGCCGTAAATACCGCATATCGCACATGGGTGGTTAGTACGCAGTGATTTGTCACGAGGCATGGGGTTTGGGTCGAGTTTAACCACCGGGATGTTGGGGTCGTCGTCCAGCATTTGCATGTGTTCCTCTAATGCAGGTAACTGTGGACACTGATGGGTTGGATGGCCTAACTCATCACACAACGAGCATTTAGGAGGAGCATGAAATACGAGGGGAGGTTTAACTGCCTTGGGTGGGGGTACTGAAGTGTATGGTTGTGGGCCTGCTGAGAGGAGGGGGATTCATAGATGACGAAGGAGTAGTGATACCGGGAGGTGGTTGAGTAGAGGTGAGAATGGGTTGCACCGGTTGCAGGATGACATTTGGTGTCGGTGGGGGAACGGGGGGTGAAATATACCACACGGGTAATCCCAATGTTAACCCGGGGAGACTAAGGGTAGCCATAACCGGAGCGCTTACTACGCCTGAGGGAGGGAATAGAAAGGGGATTGTGTGGATGGGTGTAAAACCAATGTGACTAGGGACCAATGGTGGTTTAGGGAACAAGGGTGGCTGATTGCTGGGTGTTTGTGTAATCTGTGAAAGAGTACAGAGGTTTACGATGTGGGTTTCCGGTGACGGTGGTGGAATAGATTGGAATGTAGAGGTCATCGGCGCCTCGGAGTACAGTCCGGGTCCCACTGAGGAAATGAACGAGGTAGTTGCACCACAAACAGGTTGTTCAACCATGGGGAGAACATTTTCAAGTGCAGCGGGGGCCTTGGGATCATAATAGGTGAGTTGGTTGACCTTGGTCATGCGTCCCTCATGGGGGAACTACATGGTGCGAAAAATGGATGAGGCAACAGCCCGCATGGCATACATGTAGCTGCAGCCAAGTAAGAGGTTATAGTCAAGTTGGGCATTGATGACCTCTATGTCAATGAGCACCATTTTACCCGCCAGCTGGACGGGGACATTAGCTAAGAGACCTTGGGGTTGAGCCGAACGGCCGTCGTAGGCTCGCAACGCAGTGGTGGACTGCTGGAGAGTAGGAGATCCCAACTTCTGCCAAATGAATGTGGACATAACGCATGTAGAGGCCCCTTCATTGATAATGCACCGATGGATGACAAGATTCCGAACGGAAACGGAAACTTGGAATGCTAAAGTGGAAGGTAGTCGTGGTTCGGATTGGTCCGAATCGAATGTCATCAGTTGTGAATCATTGGGGTCAATAGCACCAATACTAGAGAGCAAAGTCTTGCGCTGTGAAGGACAATTTTTTAAAACTTTTAAAGCAGACATGGCTGCAGGAGATTGGGCTAAGTCATCTACAATGTTGTAATTTGACGCGGCGCGAGCATTGGGATTATTGTTGATGCGACGAAGTGGGAAGCGAGGTGCTTTGGAAGCGCCGTCAAGTGGAGCCAGACGTATACATAACGTTTAATATGTGGGATTAACGTCAGTATTCTTGTCGGTAGGAGGGGCTTCAGAGGTGGAGCCATATTGGTTCCGATGGGTTTGGAGGTTGGCATCGGTGGTTGACATCATCAACAAGTGGTGAGTACCTGAATCAAACATGGGTTGATCAGGAGCTGCATAAGTGATCTGTTGTGGTGGCGCGTTGCCCTGAAGGGGAGCTAACGGCTGAGTGTTCACTACACCTTGGTTTGGAAAGGGGTTTTGCAACACCAAAGGTTGATGTTGTGGTGGTGGAGGGTTGGGTGGTGGCTAAGGAGCCACTTGCCCCTGACGATGGGCATCGTCAGTCCAGAGTTGCCGAGCTAGCTCCAAATGTGGGCAAGCATGTGTGTAATGGCCATAGACCCCACAAATAGAATAAGGATGGTTTGTTCTAAGGTTACTATTTTTGGGCTTCCTGGGATTATGATTCGGATTCTGGTTAGGAGGAGCAGCATTGTTATTTTGCGAGGGATTGGGAGGTGGAGGACCTTGCTGATGTTGTTGGTTGTTTCCGCGGTTACATCCTCTTCCACGGTTCTGTTGCCCACCTTGGTTGCGCTGGTTGTTTTGGTGCTAGGGTTGGTTGTGCTGTGTGTACACTTGCCCTTGAGCAGTGGGAGGATTTTGGTTCGCCGCAGGTGCGGGAGCAGGTTGTGGTGGATAATAAGACGGTGGGGCAGGAGGTGGACCAGATACTGGTTGGGGTTGTTGGTAACCCTGACCTATTGGAGGTGTTGGGTTAGCTGTTGCAGCTAGCTATGGCTAGTACACTTGTTGAGGTGCGGCTGGAGGGGTGTATGCGGGTGGTGCATGACCAAAGCACTGAGGTGGACATGAAGGTCCGTGGGTATGGTGGTGATGTGCCATGGGAGCATATGAATTGGTTGCTCCAGATTGAGATGTATCCCGCGAAAGGTCGGGACCATGGTTAGGATGTGCAATGGAAAAGGGTTGGGGATGCGAGGCCATACGACCAATGATGCCATCAGCGGCATGGGATGCCCCCGGCGCATCATGTTGGGATGACTCACCCCAAGGGGCGTCTGGTATAATGGTATACAGATAACCCGACTTGGCGTAAATGAGGTCAAACTGTTGGGCTTTGAGGATGGCCTCTTCTTCAGAATGGGGTCGTTTGGATGCCACATCCTTCGCAATGAGAGGGAGGAAGGATTTGAGAAACCAATCTAAGAAGATACGGTCATCTAACTTGATTTTGCAGAGGCTTCGGCGTCGACGCCACTCATGAATGTGGTCATTGATGTGGGTGGCCGTGTTCTATCTGCAAGACAGTAGGATCTCAACTCCCACATCATAGCGGACAGGTAACTGGAAGAACTGCAGGAAGGTCGAGGCAAGGGAGGTAAAGGTGGCATGGGTCCCATGGGGCTGCTCGATATACCACTTAGCTGCAGAGCCAGTGAAGGTGCACTGTAACAGACGGAGGCGGATAGAGTCATCCACTATGGAGTTGGAGGAACACCATAGATGGAAGGACATGATATGGTTCTAGGGGTCCTCACCTGCCTTGCCCTCAAACTTAGGGATGTCAGAGGGGAGTTTGGTGGGAATCAGAGGCCATGCAGGGTCGTGTCTGATAGGATCATTGGTTAACCTAGCTAAGTCTGGTAAGTTTAGACTCGCCATGTAAGGTAAGGTAGTAGATGGATGTGGCATTGTGACTAGGACATGACTAGTCATGGTGGTATGATGTAGGGGTCCAGTAGCGCCTAAGGGTATGCTCGGTATTGAAGGTATGTGTCCTCCAATAGCTGTGGTCTGGTATGGGCCAGCGTTTTTGAGTGCAACATGGGTTACACCGGGGTTAGGAATAGTAGTAGGGATTCCTGGAATTTGGGATGTGGTAACCAGAGGGGGTGTGACCCCTGTGTTGGGCATACCCATAACAGGTGGTGGCCCTGTGTTGGGAATTCCTATAACAGGAGGTGGCCCTGCGTTGGGCATTCCTAAATGTGGAGTGTCCGCCATATTAGGCATACCTAGGGGGGTGGTGGTTGCCATGGATGGCACCGCAGTAGAAGGGTCTGTGGATGTATCACCTATGGTGCTAGTAAAAAGTGGGTCAAAAGGTGTTCCAGCCATAAGTTTGGTTGGGAATAATGCAGTGGGGTTTTCAAATTCTGCCTCAGAATCAGATGTGAAATGAGGCATGTCAGAATCGGATGACTGTATGGTTGATCGACGATGTGTCGAGTCAAGGGATAAGGCTCTACGTCGGTGACGTGGAGAGCCAAGTAGACTAAACTCTAGGAGTTCGCCCTGAAGACGACGAGAGCGTCTAAAATTCTCAATGGTGAGAAATAAGTTTATGTGTAAAAATCTGTTATGTGTAAGGTGGTAATGTATAAAAGACTCGAAACCCTAATGCAACCAAGGGTGCAAGAAGGGGAGTGAAAATCAAGGCTCTGAGGCCAAAAAAACAACCTCAAAAAGCACTTATTATAGCAGTTGTGCTATAATAAGTGGAGGGATGCAAAAAATGGTCAGAGTACCAACATGCAAACAGCTTCTAGAAAAAATAGGTGTAACTAGACCAAAGGTGGATTGAATCATGCAAACACCTAACTAAAAGTATTGTGAACCAACAAACGATATTCTCTGCAAGGTGATGAAATCCAAGTCAGACAATATTGAGTGTTGAGTCAACGGCTAGATATCCCCCTACCGGGAGGGACACCGGGTAATCAATCCTAAAGAATGGCAACTAGGATACTCCGTTCATGACACGTCGAGAAAAGGTAAATCTGTCATTTGGTCCTTTTACCGCAATACCCCCATACAGGGATATCCCGAGAACTGCAAATGGTAGCCCTTCGGTTACTGAATGGATTTCGGTATTCCACTCAGGCTTCCAGAACCATCCTCGCGACTTCAACCCTCCTAGGGGATAGGCCTTCCCATAAACCGGTTGTGGCCGTGCCAAAAAATACTAGGAGATTTTGGTTCCCTAATGGACAACTTCTATGTCTCAAATGTAATAACTGAGGGGTGTTATTGGAACACCTATCCCCTCAATACTACCTAGCTACAAAGTTCTTTTAAGTGTTCCCCAAGTGGGGTTAAAAGTTTGTTGAAGTTAGGGTTCGTTTTAAAGCTTAGTTTAAATTATGTGTTTGAGTGGGTGCACATGTGATATTTTAAACTGAAATTGAAAAAGTAAATGCTAAGTATTCAAAAAACAAAGGATTTTTTGAAATAGAAAAGCAAATAATATGACTTTTTCAATAAATGGAAATTAAATGCTTTGCAAAGACTATTCAAAAAACAGAGGATCTTTTGAAATAGGAAAGCAAATAATGTAACGTCTTTAAGAAATAAATGGATTTCTTTTTCAAAAATTGCTATGGGCAAAATGTCAAGGAAGTAAACAGCAAAATTTTAATCTAGATAAAATGCAAATAAATCCTTCTTTCAATTTCTGAAAATTTTTAAAAAGACTTTTTCAAATGTGCATTCTAAATAGTAAAATTTTCCTATGGCTGTAAACAATGCTGGAATCTTAGTACTGTAAAATGTGCTATGTGGGTAGAAAAAATAGTAAAAGACTAATTTTTTAAACGGATCGGCCGAATGAAAAAATTGGCATCGCGGGTTTTAACAGAACAGCCGCGATGGACCGCGCAGGTTTCTGTCGCACAATCGCGATGGACAGTGCGGGTTTCAGCCACGAAGCCGCGATGTGCAGCGCGGGATTTCGTCACACAGTCGCGATGTGCAGCGCGGAAAAAGTCCGCGAAGCCGCGATGTGCAGTGCGCTAATCGGCCGTGAAGCCGTGGTGAACTACGCAAAAAAGAGCCGCGCAGTCGTGATGAGCTGCGCGACTGTTGGGCAAAAAGCCGTGAGGCGAAAGCCGTACGTGGACGCCGAAAAATGAACCCAAAAATTGAGAATTTCAGGCTGTTAATGGCTAAAAAATGGGCCAAGGTCTAGAACAGCAATGGATCTACTATCTAGGGTGGCAGATCTATGAATTAAACTAACTAATACTATCAAAAACTAAGATCTAAAGCAAAAGTGAGATCTAAAGATTCGAAAAGCAGCGGAGTCGCCAAAAACTGTTGGCTTGGTTTTGCAACCAAGCTTAGTGCTATGGGCACCTGCTAACTAGTAGCAGTAGTTTCAATACTAAGCAAAAACAATAAACTAAATCTAAACTAAAATTAGACTAGCATGTGCATCTTTGAATTAAAAACAAGAACAAGAAATGGAAAAAATAACTTTGTATTGAAAATGGGGGCAAGCAAGTGCTTGCAATAGTAATACCTCCAGATCATGAAGATAGTTGAGAAGCTCTAAGGATGAGCAGCTCCAAACTCCAAAGGGTCCTTTCTCCAAGGTTGCTACAATGGCCAAAAACTCAAGGGAGATTTTGGCAGCATGAGGATAGGAATATGGATGGATGTGAAATGAGGAGCCCCTACCACCTTTTTATAGGTTTTGGTGGTGGGGAATACCATTTGTGGTTTTGTGGAAACCAATGGTATTGACCAACATGGTTTAGGTACTTTTCCCTCTTTTTTCCTTTTTTGAATAAAATTAATATTTTTATTCCCTTTTTAATATTTTTGGGAATTTTGGACCCTTTTTGAGGGTTTTTTATGCTTTTTTAGGAAAAATAATATTTTTGAGTGGGAAAAGCGGTGTACTAAGGTCTTTTGGTGACCTTTTGTTGGCTTGAGAGGCTCAGATGGTGGAAAAAGTGGACAAATGGGTCATGTGAATAAGGGAATGAGCTAGTGAGCACTTTTTGGGTGTTAACACACACTATGCATGATATATACAAATACGCATGCAACTATTATGAGCAATATCATTAACTATTCAAAGATTCAAATAACAACCCAAATACTTATCTTTTATGTTGTGTGGTTTCCTCCCACTTCATCTCTATATGTCTTTGAACTTCTATTCATTTTGTACCACTAAGCATGCTTAAGTGTGCACTAGTGTCATCCTCATGATCTCATACATAATCATACATTCATTAGTATAATCTCAATACCATTAAAACATTATGTATGGTCATGATCATTTAATACACAGGTATACTTACCTTTTTTCACAGAAAAATTTAACTTACTATTAATATACGAAATAGTAAATAACACCAGCTGTCAGAAACATATCAGTCTGCTCTCAAGCCCAGTAATATGGACATGTCAGACATATGCCTGATGAGTCAGCATCAACACCAGAAACTCCAGAAATATAGCACCATATGTCCACAATAATAGTCAGTGATCCCTCCGGAAGGAGAAACGGATCCAAATAACGCATAATAAAGCAATATGTCCATACCATATATGTGTATCAAAATAGTCTACAGCAACAGCTGTCAAAAAATCGAGTGTATCAAATATATAAACATAACCGTGTAATAATATGCCAAAATACAGTCATATCGACTGTCATATCTGCCGCAAAAAAAGGATAGTGTGAGCATAGATGTCCAGCAAGTCGTTGGATCCAGGCTCTAGGATGTATCTGCACATGTAGCTAACCGAGATGTAAGTATAATACCCGCAAAATAGAGTGCATAAAAACAAAAAACAGTCATACATAAAATAGTATCAAAGCATCAAGACTAATGAAGATGATAAGAACCCTGAGAAAAAAGTGAGTCCGCCCGCCATTCCTGCCACATAATGACCCCAGCCTGAGAATGAAGAGCACGCTTTGAAAGCATATCCGCCACCATATTAGCCTCCCGAAAGACATGCTCAAAGTGTAGATGTTCAAAATCCTGGATAAGTTTCTGGGCCGCATCCATCCAGTGTTTGAGAAGCAGAACATTGAGAGATGTCTTGCCACACGCCCAAGTGATTATAGATAAAGAGTCCCCAAAAACTACAAGTGAGGTGATCTTTCTCAGCCGTGCCCAGAAGAGTGTAAGCCACAGGGCACATAACTCACTCCTAGTATTGGAACCATTCCCCAGGTTAAGCCAGATATGAATGGATAAATCCATGTTTAAGTGTAAGATGACACAGGTATACTTACCTAAGATCCTAACACAAAGTAGGATTCTAACTTGATATAGGAAAACATATCAAACAATATCTTCTTTGTTCTCTTCAATGATTTAGAGACCTTGTGCTAGAACCTGCATAACTCATAAGCTAACCATCAAATTATACATACCTTGTAAGTAGAGCTTCTATGTGATCCATGAGTCTTTTGTCTTCATGTCACCATGGTCATATGTTCTTGATCTAGAACTTGATTTGTACCTTTCGTGTTAGTGGACAACATCATCCTCATACAATACCACAGTGCATTAGTACAATCATAGGTGTCATAACCCTAATCAATGAATGTCTTCTATCATTCACATGCATTCATATTTTTACTAAGGTGATAAGACAAGCCTAAAATTAATCAATATTGTACTAACGTCAATAATATGAAGACAAACATATCATAACCTTAATCATGAACAAATTAAAAAACATACATGTATCTCCTCAAGTCATACCTGTCGAGATTGCTTGTAGAATTCTTATGTAAGGCCTTAGCCTCTTCTCCCTCTAGGACTGAAACCTATTCACTTATGTAAGTGTTCAACTCATTCTCTTTTAGGATTGACCCAATCCACTTGATTTGCTGAAAACTGGATCTGGAGTTGGATTAGGGTTTGTTAGAGAAACCCTAAAAATTCAAACTTTGAATTTCAAACTTCTAAAAGGATAGAAAGATGCGCCTTGCTGAGCTGATCAAGCTGGTATACTCAAAATTTGAAAAATGCAAAGTTTCACCCCTCAAAATTGCTTTTGAAACTTCGAGATTCATTAGGCAGGACCCTAAATTAGGGTTTGAGTTTCCCGGAGCTTCACCCAGCCAAAAGGTTCGATCCAAAGCTTTAAAATTTGATTTTTTCAAGGAGCTTCCATCCATGGTCTTAGATTTCAAAAATTCCAATTTTTGCAGAAACCCTAATTTTCAGATTTACTAGAGAGGACCCCAAACTAGGGTTTGATTTTCCCAGAGCTTCACCCAACCAAAAAGTTTGATATTGGTCTCTAAACTTCGATTTTTCTAAGGAGCATCCAGCCACGGACTCAAATTCCAAAAATTCCAATTTTCTCTAAAACCCTAATTTTTAGGTCAAAAACTAAAAATGCTCAGAATTGAATTCTGTCTCGACAGAAAGATGCCTTGCTAAGAAGAGTCAATATAGCCTCCTTCCTTTCAATATCTGTGGAGAGAAACCCAAAAAACAAGAATCCCTAGCTTCCGCAGCTGCACAGTGTCTTCTTCCTGGATTAGCTCTGATACCATGTTAAGATTTAATATGCTAAGACAAAAAATATCAGCATTGCATTTCATTTCACAATAATAGCATATACAGGATCACTGAAAGAACAACAAGCACAACATAAAAAAAAGAGACACAGATTTATCCTGGGAAACCCTCATGGGGTAGAAAACCCAACAAAGCTTCCTCAATCTAGATGATCAACAATACATAGATGTATATCCCAAACATGAGCTCCTTCTCCTCCATAGTAGATCTTTGTCTCTCACCTATGTGTCATTCACAAGTGAGTGGATAATGAGTGAGTGTTCTAAATGAGGAACACACCTCTATTTATACACTACTCCGACTTGTCTTTTACATTAACTAGGTCAGCCCCATCTTTAACCACTGGGTTAAACACCCCATTACAACTGACTCCGGGCCGACCCCACTAGGGAAGTCTAATAACCCAAGTTATCACATTCCGACGGAGGAATAAAAATCTCTTGATATACAATAAGGTCTTCACAGAGGAATGAAACATCTCTGGAATAATAAAGTACAAATATAATATTCTTAGAAGTTACAATATTTCAACAAACTTCTTGAGAAGATTTGTCACTAATTTTTCTGAACTAGCTAAAGGTTTCATGCATCTCCTAAAAAAAGATGTACTATTCATTTGGGACGACCAAGCTCAATTCTCATTTGATGCAGTAAAGAAAGCCTTGGTATCAACCCTAGTACTTAGTACTCCAAACTATACTAGAGAATTTATTCTATATTTGGCAGCATCCAGTTTGACCATAGGAATGGTATTGGTACATGAAGACGGATCATCACAAGAACATGTCATTTACCATCTTAGTAAGGGCCTTGAAGGTCTTGAATTGAGATATCCCAAGGTTGAAAAGTTGTCCTTTGTAGTGGTTCATGTTGTCCAAATACTTAGACATTATATACTTCCAAGAAAAATGACCATAGTGCGTGAAATTAAACCCATAAAACACATTTTTGTCCTGCCATATCATTGGGGCCAAGTATTCAAAATGGATAGTAATTTTGCAAGAATTCGATCTCGAATTCATAAACGCAAAAGCCAAGAATTCGTTAGCATTTGTACAACTAATGTCTGAATTAACCTTCGATAAATAGGATACTGCATGTGTTGAATCCTGGGCAGACGAACATGTAATCCTCATTGCAACATCAGATCATTGGTATGGAGCATTTATCATATATATCCAAACCCAAAGTATTGATCCTCATTTTTCTAGTACTAAGCGACGTCGCATTCAACACTAAGAACGAAGATACCTCATCATCAGGGATACTTTGTACCATCAAAGAGTAGACATGATCTTAAGACGTTGATTAATACATGAGGAAACTGAAATTTTTTAAAATCATTGCCATGTTAGAGTACGTCGCGGTCATATTTCCAGGTTGGAAACTTCCCATAAAATATTTTGTGTAGGATATTTTGGCCCACAATATTTAAAGATTGCATCAACGCTATCAAAAAGTGTCACCCTTGCCAAATATACGCAAGGAAATTGTTCGCACATCTTTCTCCATTACACCCTGTAGTAACTGTGGGTCCATTTTCAAAATAAGCCATTGAATTTATGACAATCAACCTGCCTTTCGTCGATGGCCACCACTACATCATAGTAGCAGTGGACTACTTCACCAAGTGGGATGAGGCAATGCCTACATTCAACTACATGGGAGAAACTGCAACATATTTTCTATTCAATCACGTGATAGCAAGGTTTGGTTTACCCAAAGAGATCGTCACTGATAAAGGAAACCATTTCAAGAATTCCTTTATGGATGAACTTACAAACAGTTTAGGATTGCAGCAATATTTTTCCTCTCCATACTTTCCTCAATGCAATGGACAAGTAGAAGCCATTAACAAGGTTTTGAAAACCATGTTGCAGTGAATGGTGAATAAGAAAAATAGTATCTGGCACATAATTTTATTTTCCGCTCTTTGGGCATATTGTACCACGGCTAAAACTGCAACTAATTTCACTCCTTTAGGATTGGTTTATGCTAAAGAAGCAATGTTTCCGATTGAATTTGAAATCCCATCATTAAAACTAGCAATAGAACTCCTACCCAAAACTTATGTAGAAGAAGAAAGACTCCTCCATGTTCATTCTCTTGCTGAAACTAGAAGGGAGGCCTCTCTAAACATAGAAGCACACAAGAAAAGGGTTAAATCCCAATAGGAAAAAATCGACCCATCCCTAAGTCTTTTCCAAAGGAGATTTGGTTTTAGTTTATGACCAAGATAAAGATAAATAGGGAAAGGTAAATTTCTACAAGAATGGTTTGGCCCACTTGTAGTAAAAACTGTGTTAAAATGGGGAGCTTATGAACTAGTTAATCATGATGGGGAACCTTGGTCGAAGATCAAGAATGGTCTCTATCTGAAGAAATACTTCGTGTAGTAACTGATGCCTCGCTACACTTGTTGTATTATGTTTTATTATTTCTATAGATGTTTGTTCTTTAGTTGTTTCGTGCACACACTTATCTTGTTTGACATTGTCGCTTTGGAAAATGGCACAAGAAATCTTCAGATATGTGGGTTATGCGGTTGGCTCCAGCCATAGTTATCAGAACATTGCTTCTGCCAGACGAGTGATTTTCACACCTAACCACCAAGTTCTAAGTTTAGGAGGCATATTTCTCATATCTATAACCAATAATATTGTAGAATATAGTGCAGTCATTGAGCTTCTTGTCGAGGCTATCACCCTTGGAATTCGATGAATAACCATCAAACTAGACACACAATTGGTTGTATCTCAGTAAACGATTAGTATTAGGCTCGACACCCTATATTGTTTAGAAATTTTCTATGAGTACATCTTTTAGAACAATAGTTTGAATTCATTGAATACATTCATGTTCATAGAACTCTAAATAGCTTGGTTGATTCCTTAGCCAACTACGTACTTGATTGGCATCTAAGTCATTAAAATCATTCCAAAAGAAGCAAGTGTGTGCATTATTCATGGCAATTTAATTGAACAAATTATTTAAGGACATAAGTAAAAGCCAAGATAACAATCATATGTATAAAGAAAACTAGGTTACATCATAACCCAAAAAGTGTGTTAAGGTCCTAGTCATTTTGGGAGGAACTTTGCACACACCAAAAAGAATAGTGTAACAAATTTTCTCTTTTTGTTTCTTTTTCATCAAGATAAAACCACAAAAAATTCATAAAAATTGAAAATATTTGGAAAATTAAAAAAAAAAAAGAACTGTTTCTATTTCCTGGATCAGCATGAAGACTCACCCACAACTGGCAGATCACTGAATAATGGTTCATAGCTTCTAGAAATCCATGTTGAAAGGAGATGCATCCTCTCATCTATTGGCTACACCTACAAGGAACATGGTAAAAAATGAGTGTTTTACTTATCTTTTACTCATACATGTACAACCATATCCATTTGAAGGATAGGATAATGCATAATTCTTCAATTTTGGCTATTTTTAGATATTAAATGCACATATTGAGCCGGTTTCAGACTAAACAATTGGGTCGTGAAATGGTTTTGATCACAAGATTTGGAGACATTGACAGATCGAACTATTTGATTATGATAGTTGGATATAGACCATGATTCATGGTGATTTATGATTTTGGCACTTTTCACAAGATTCATCATGAAGTAAACCTCATTGCACCTTTCATACTTCGTCATTATACCAAATTGGATAAACGTAGTTACATGGTATTATTTCACCATTCGTCGACACATAGTCCTGATTCAGATAGCCAACCCATGGAGGGAACATGTGTAAGAGTGTGCACAACTATCTTAGCTCTTCTTTGCAATATGGATCTTTCCCTTGGCTTGAACCATGCCCTTGAAATATAAGAGCATACCCATGCAACACTCGTTCTCTCCCATGTACTATAGCATTCTTTATTCTTTCTTGATCTAATAAATGAAAAAGGTATACAAAATTAAAAAAAAACACAAAAATAAAAAATAGGGGGATAATTAAATCATATCATATTGTATCCTAGAAAAAATGGCAACAGTCAGTCCTTGTCACCCTTGAACATGACACATAATTTTGTATCTGTTGTCAGTAAATCATCTACATTTTCCTTAGGAAAATGACTAGTATTTTGAACAAATCTCCATTGATGGGTTATCCTTCCTATCATCAACGGAGCTTTTGTTAATGCATATGGAATTGACATATTTCATTGAGGTCAGTCACTCAAGTCTTATGTTGGTAAGTATCCATTCTGCATTGTGCTATGTGTTCAAGGGAATTTAAAACAGTGTCATCCATTCCTCAAATATTCCTGACCAAGCATGTTGGCCTTCCTTGTGTCATTATACAGTGTTCGATCTCGCAGATCTACCAAATTATATCAAATTATTGATCTTTGTTTCGTATCGGTTTATGTGGGATGCATTAACTCCTTTTGATGGATCTATTCCTATAAACGCCAAATCATCATGTAGGAAATGGATCTAGAAACCCCGGAGTACCTTGGATCTTACAGTCATTAGTGGCGGGTCTCCTCATAAATGATAGTGGGTATGCATCAATGACCCCTGATTATTTGATTCTACAAGTGTTTGACTTCAAAACATCTATTCACATTTGCTATTTTGTACTCAATACCTTGGATTCCATCATCATTATCGGTGGGTCTCTTCACATTTGTTAACAACATATATCAATGACCGATAATCAGATGGTGTTTTATTTATGCTCAACATCAGCTCATATATTTGCATGATATGAACTCGTACTATCGTTGGTTTGTATTGAATATCTTGGAAAAAATAGTTGTATCACTCATCGATGCACTGCCCGAGTTGCACAAGATTAAACTACCATGTCAGAAGTTCGATGAATACCTTGTTCTCACTCTCATCGAAGTGCATGTTTACACTTCTGAAAATTTTACTTTTGACATGGATCCACTGTGTATTGTTTGTGGCCATGCTTGTTTACCGCTGAGCATGAGTATACCTGCGTCAAGAATATTTTGTATATTTGGGAAATTGCTTTGTCTGACTTGTACGTGCTTTCCTTAATCTTATGCCTACGGGCTAATCCTTTCCCATCCTGCCTTGATCAATAAAGAGTATCAGTATGAAGAGCTAATATATTTCAGCTCTTAACTTCGCTTCGGACCTCACACATCAGGGGGCATCTATTAACAATAAAATTAACACACGTAACAAGTGAAGGTTAGAAGCACATTTTACCATTCACCTACAACATGAAGACCTTAAATTTGGAACAATTGAGATCTTTAATATCTCATCTGACCACCGCTTCTGCAAAGGAAGAAGTATGTGAAGACAAAGGTTGTTCTAAAGAGGTCAAGTCTAGGACCACTTAAAGGGACAAAACCCAGATTCCAAAACTTCTATAGTGAAAAGAATGCATGACACATGTATTAATTGCCATGAAAATTCTAGAAATTCAAAGTCAAATGCTCGAATACAATGGAAAAGTGGGGTTTTTCATGGAAAAATCAAAATTTGGGAAAAAGGTATTATCTGACAAGGAAGTTTGATTCCTGAGTTCCCAAATCCCAATTCTATAAAAGAAAGGCATTTGGGGAAAATCAAGATACAAAAAGTGAGAGTAAAGGAATGCTAGAATATTTAAAGGTTGGAAAGCTCATCTTAAACACAAAGTACTTGGATGATAAAAGGCATCAATGGAGAAGGATGGCTCAAAGAAAAGGAGAATGGATTCACCTCCAAAGCAAGGTTGTAAGTATTTCTTTTTACTTAATTCAATATGATGTGATTCAATCCCCCCCCCCCCCCCTGAAAATATGAGTTTTAATTTATGTTTTAAATCAAGTTTTGAATTCAAGTTTGGTAGGTAGATCTCAATTTTTGCAAAGTTTTTCAAGTTCTTAAAGATAGGGCCAGAGGTAAGAACCTAGAAAGATGCTACAAATGGATGCCTAAAGGGCATGGCTAATCAAGCAAGGGGATATTATACAAGTGGCTAGCTTCAAGAGGTATTATACTCTCTTCCTCCCTTCTCTTTTCTTGAAAATTACTTAGAAATATCAAAGGAATGATTGATTATTGTATGTATTTCTATCAATTAAATCTCACCAATGTTGGATCATTTTCCAACCACACATCATTTATTTGAGCTTCACATCTTAATTTTCCACTTATCCTATGTATTTTGACTCAATTATGTGCTTACATCATCATCATATCATCAGTTTTAGTTAATTGGGCCTCCTCCTTCATTCGAGGAGTCAACTAGGCCATCAATATCGGTTAACTGGGCCTCCTCCATCATTCAAGGAGCTAATTGAGTTGATTTGCATGACTAAAGCTCCATACTCAGTCTAAATGACAACATTTATTATTATATTAAGCCAAATGGAGTCAGAAAGGTTCCCTACTACACTGGTTGACTTCATCTAGTGTTATTTTCACCTAATATTTAGTTAACTAAAGCTAGAAAGGCGTCGTACCCTAATTTTGGGCATTTAGTTGAGTTCTGGATTCAGTTAGACTCAGTTAGACAGATTTAGAGTCTGTTAGAGTTAGTTACATGGTAGTTAAGTGGTTAACTAATGTGTCGAGTGTGTTAACTACCAAGTAAGACACTTGCATGCATTCAATTCGAATAACCTCTCTGGAATTCGAATTGCTTGGCTTATTGTAGCCATTGCTACACATTGTAATGATCTTCTTACTTTATGATAATGCATGAACTACCGCAAACCTTTTGCATCAGTGTTTTGACATACAATTTTCCGCATGCATCTCTATTAATTCTTGTATTTGTTTCATAGATCTGATGTGCTTGAATCTTACATGGTATTGAGAGCCATGGCAAGACAAAGAAACTCTTCTACAGAGTTTTTTGATGAAGATTGAGCAAGTTTGCTAAAAATTTTCCACGTAAATCTTGGATAATGTGCATCCAACTTATCAAGTTTGCTTGATAGGCTATGTTGGGTGTGATGGAACTTGAAAAGAGAAGGCTTTCGACCTAAATTTTTGTTTGTTTGTTTGTGAATGTAGGTTTCTCATGGCCTCCTATTGCATTCACTATAGTAGAGATGGAATCTTCTTCACATAATCTCCTTACTCCTTTGAACTATCATTAGTGGAAGGATGATATAGAGATAATGATGTGCTCCAAAGGACTCTACAGGGTTACTATGGGCATAGAACCAGACGATAATGATTCTATAGAGAAGTCCAAGTTCTTCAATAAGCTTGATGAAGCTTATGGTTTCTTATGTCTCAATATTTCGAAAGATCTTCTTTTCCATCTCAACAGATTGAAGACTCCAAAAGAATTATGCGAACAACTTGCAAAACTTTTCGGGAAGCAGGATGAGATGAGGGATTATCAGTTGGAGAATGAACTGATTTCCCTAAATCCTCAGAATTTCGAGACCACCAATGAGTTTTTCACCAAGTTCACGCATTTAGTGCTTCAGTTGAAGCAATGTGGTGTCAAGAATAAATATGATCAGTTGGTTCTTTCAATCCTTACAAAACTAGGATCATATTATTCAATGTTTGTCTCTACTTTCCATTCGGTAAAAGTCACCATTCTGAATTGTTAGATGCCTACCTTGAATGCATTCATTGAGTCCTTAACAAAAGAGCATAACAAGCTTGTTCATATGGGGTCCATGAAAACCTCCAAATATCAAGCCCTATTTGCTAGAGGACCCAAGGCTACGAATGGTAAAGGAAATAAAAAGAAAGAGAAGACCAAGTTTGACCATTCTAAGCAAAAGGAGAATACTAAACAGTCAGATGAGACCTTCGGTTCAAGAAAATACAAGAAAAAGGGAAAGGAGAAGACAAAGTGTTCTTACTGTGGAAGGGGATGTCATCCTGAAAGCTCATGCACGAAGAAAACTATTGATTAGATGGCCCTTCTATTGGAGAAAAAAAACATTACCCTTTCAGATGGCGCAAGGAAGAAGGACAATAATGATCGTGCAGAAAGAGGTCTCGCACTCACGGCAAGTGTTTCGAACTCTGCAACTCTTCTCATAGATTCAGGAGTTTTGAATCACATTGTTGCAATAAAAGAATCCTTATCATCATTAGACTCCAACAACTACATCTCCATCCACATGGGAGATGATTCACAAATTTCTTCGAAAGGCAAAGGTACTATTCATTTAGAACATGGCAGTTTTCAAAACGTTTTATATGTTCCTTCTATAGCTTCGAACTTCTTTCTGTGTATCAGATGACACACATTGGTTTTCCAAATAAGGTTATATTCAACCCTAATGATGTTTAAATTTATGATATTAGCACTAGAAAAACCATTGCAACAGGAAAGGAAAATCATGTTGCCAAAACCTATGATTTTTCTCACTTTTTGTCGTATTCAAAGCCAAGTGCCCTTATGAATCATGGAAATGAGGTTATCCGGATATGGAATGAGAGGTTTGGACACCTAAATTATACATATTTTCTACTTCTACAAAATAATTCCATGGTTGAGGGTCTTTCGAACATCAAATCCTCAAAAGGGATATGCAAGGGTTGCATCATTGGCAAGCATCCTGAGCACAAGTTCAATCGAGGCAAAGCTACTAGAGATTCTTGTATTTTGGGGCTCATTCATAGTGATATCAGTGGTCCTTACAAAATCCATCAATGAATGGTTCAAGATATGTTCTGGCATTCATTGATTAATTCTCCAAATTCACATGAGTCTACTTTCTCAAGAACAAGTTGGAAGTGCTTGAATGATTCAAGAATTTCAAGGCTTCTGTTGAGACTGCCACTGGGAGAAAGATCAAATCTATTAGATATGATAATGGTGGATAATATATCAAATCATGTCTACTGAAAATTTGTGTGGAAAATGGAATCCAAATCCAACACACAGTCCCCTACACACCTCAATAGAATGGTGTAGCAGAGAGGAAAAACCGAGCATTGAAAGAGATGGCTACTTGTATGCTTGAGTCGAAAGGTTTGGATTCAAATATCTGTGATGAGGCCATGATTTTTTATCCATAAATTCAGAACAGAGTTACACACTCATCCGTCAAAGGTACAACTCCTTTCAAATCCTACACTGGTCAGAAGCCTGATGTGTCACATTTCAGGGTTTTCAGCTCCACTGCATGGGCAAGAATTTTGATTGAGAAGAGAAGATATTTGGAACCACAAAGTAATGAGTGCATACTCATTGGATATGTTGAATAATAAAAAGGATACAAACTCATGGATATCATATCCAAAAGAATATTCATCGAGTGAAGTGTCGAATTTGAAGAACCGCTTCATGATCTACAACTAGTGGAGGAAGAAACTACCAAATTGCTTCCTCTTCCAAAAGAAGATTCATAAGAAGATAATGAAATTTTATGTTATGATGTTTTTGATATTATGTTTGATATTAATGAACATGAAATATCAGGTTCATATTAAAATCTAGATGAGCCCCCTTAGTTTCCAAAGTGGGAAGAAAAGACTCTCACATTTGTCGGTTCTAACATTGGAAATCCTGTCGATCCAAGAAGAACCCGAGCAGACTTTCAAAGAGAAGGTTTGGCTCTTTCATATGTTGATCCATTTCTATCTGAATTTTTTTTTTTGATGATTGGGTTAGATCCTAAATCAAAATACCATGCCCACTGAGATCCGAGATGGAAAACCACCATGGATGAAGAGTACAATTCTCTTCAAAAAAATCCAACATGGGAGCTAGTTTCTCTTCCACATGGGAGAAAATTGGTTCAATGAAAATGGGTATACCAAACCCAGTTTTTTGTTGATGGTGAAACTTGCAAATACAAATCTAGCTTGGTGGAAAAATGTTTCTCACAAGTTCATGGTGTGAACTACAAATAAAATTTTGCACCAGTTGCAAAAATGGACTCAATCCAGCTAATTTTGGCAATTTCCGCATCCAAGCACTGGGAGGTGCACCACATGGATGTGAAGAGTGACTCATGTGGATATTTAGGAAGAGATTTACATTAAGCAACCTGAATTTTACATATCATATCTGACACTTGTTTGCAGATTAAGGAAATCCTTGTATGGTTTAAACCAGACCCGAAGAGCTTGGTATGCAAAGATGGATTCCTTTCTTCTGTTGCAAAAAATTACGAGATGAAAATCAAATCCAAATGTGTATCTACAGAATAACTAAGTTAATTTTATGATCATTTTAATTTATGTTTATGAACTATTGATTATAGGAAGCAGTCTTTCTTCGATCGACACTATAAAAACCACTCTACACCAAGCATTTTATATGAGTGATTTAGCCTACTCAGGCAGTTTCTTGGTCTCGAGATCACTCAAAATTTTGATGCGACTATGATTTCTCAGTAAAAATATTCTTTGGACCTGCTAAATAAGTTCAATATGGCAGGATGTAAAGACGAACCATTCCCATTTCTCTCAAGAATAAGTCTTGAGGATGGTGATTCTACACCGTTGGTGGATTCTACACTATACATATAGTTGCTTGGTAGTATTTTGTATATGACACACTCTATGAATGATATTTATTATTTCATGAGTGCTCTATCAAGGTACATGCAACAGCCCCATGAGCTTTATTGCAAGGAATCCAAAAGGATCTTGCACTATGTGCAGGATACGAGTCATTTTGGCATTCGCTATGTTGAGAATTTTGATCTTGAGTTGGTAGGATTCACCGATTCAGATTGGGCGGGGGATAGAATTGACCAGAAGTCCACTTCTGGATATTTTTCATGATTGGCACGGGGCCTATTTTCTGGTCAATTAAAAATCAGGCCACCATTGCCTTATCTTCAGCAGAGGAAGAGTATCGAGGAGCAGTCAATGCTTGCATTCAGGCAGTTTGGTTGCAGGGTATTCTAGCAGAGTTTGATATTGGTAGCACCAGTTCTACTGTCATTTTTTGTGACAATCAAAGTGCTATCAAGATCTCGACAGATCTGGTTCAGAGATGGATTACCAAGCATATCAAGATACACATGCACTACATCTTAGAGCTTGTGCATGACATAACCATTGTACTGGAATATTTCCCTACAGAAAAACAAATTGCAGGCATCTTCACCAAGAGCTTCACTAAGAAGAAGTTCTCTTAACTTCGTTCACTGTTGAGGGTGATTTCTACTATGGTGAGGACAAATTATTTCCTTCAATGTTCATTTTAAGGGGGGGTTTTCTTTCTCACTGGGTTTTCCCCTCTTTCCTCACTTAGATTTTTTGAGCATTTTTAGGATTATTTTTGTATTGGGTGACCTATGGCCTTTGTTGTCGGGGCCCTTTTATTATTTTTATTTACTCCTCCACATGATATTAGTTTAAGGGGGGGTGTTGGAGCATTTTCCAACCACACATCATTTATTTGAGCTTCACAGGTTAATTTTCCACTTATCCTAAGTATTTTGACTCAATTATGTGCTTACATCATCAACAGATCATCATTTTTAGTAAATTGGGCCTCCTTCTTTATCCATGGAGTCAACTGGGCCATCAGTATCAGTTAACTGGGCCTCCTCCATCATTCAAGGATCCAACTGAGGTTGTTTGCATGAATAAAGTACCCTACTCAATATAACTGACAACATTTATTATTATATTCAGCCAACTGGAGTAAAAAAGGAACCCTACTACACTGGTTGACTTTACCTGGTGTTATTTTCACCTAATATTCAGTTAACTGAAGCCAAGAAGGCGCCCTCCCCTAATTTTGGGCATTTAGTTGAGTTATGGATTCAATTAGACTCAATTAGATAGTATTTAAGTGGTTAACCGATGTGCCAAGTGGTGTTAACTTCCAAGTAAGCCACTCTGATGCATTCAATTCAAATGACCTCTTTGGAATTCAAATTGCTTGGCTTATTGTATCCATTGTTACACATTGTAATCATATTTTGAGTTTATGATAATGCATGAACTGCTACAAACCTTTTGCATTAGTGTTTTGACATGCAGTTTACCGCATGCATCTATAGTAATTTTTGTCTTTGTTCCATAGATCTGATGTGATTGAATTTTACAACCAATTCATAGTAAGGATATATAAAAGAGTAGACAAGTCCCTAAACTAAAATCTATCAACATGCCCCTACAGGTATAACGTCTTAATTGGGATATAGGTCATGTTCTCCCTTCAAGTATATTACACATTGATCTAGTTTCACCATTATGCCTCTAGGACCCCCCCTTTCCAAGAAAGTGGCCCAAACCAGCCATCTTTGCATTCACCCTTGCTCGACAGTAGATCCTACCTTACATGGGTGTCCGTTTTAGCATCCCTTTGATTTGGCGCCCATGTCATTTAAATCCTCATAGGATTAGGAGTCCTTGTAGTCTGACATATAGAAATGAAGACGCATGCATTCCTTTATATTATCACTCATTGGCCATTCGTTGTAAAGAGACTTCCATTATGGAGTTTCTTTTAAGCCATTTTCTAAATCCTTAAAGAATGAAAATATCACCCAACAAACTTTCTTCCTTTAATGATTTTTAACATATTTGAAAGGGAGTCCATTTTTTATGCATTTTACCCCTTTTTCGGACCAAATGGACTAAATATGAAAAATGAATACTCTAGTCCCCTTTTCTAGAAGAGTTCTCCCCTATATACTTTTCTTATTTTTCAGGCATCAAAGAGTAACTTACGAAAAATACCACTCATGTTGTTTTCTTTATATTTCTAGAATCCCTAAAATTTAAAACAAAAGCGAGCATTTATTGTCTCTGGATCAACAAAAATCCACAAGACAATATCATATCGAGCACACTTCTATCCCTTCTTTGAGCTCCTTAAACAATGAAGAAGGCACAAACAATGTCTCTTGATGCCCCTGCAAATCCCATATAGTACCCTCATCATGGAATCATCCCTAATATGGTCGCCTACGTTCATATTATTCTTCCATGAGTTCTCCTTGGAGTCCCATTGACATCATGTATCACTCCCCCCCTCCATGAGTCTCCCACATTGTAGTTATAGTCTCTGGTAACCCAGTTGTGTCCCTCCCTGAAGTTCACTTCACATATGTTTCCAGGTATCCCTACAGTCATACTCTAAACAAAGTAACTTTGTGTCCCATTACTAATTGGCCATCATATCCCCTAGTAGTTTCTAAGTCCCACCTCCAGTCTTATCACTCCTTGGTTGTCTCCCTCCTAATTTTGTCAAGGAATCATTATTTCCTCGAAAATTGCAGGTATCCATCTGTTGATGTCAACACATCTATTCCATAGGATAGACCGAGAGGTCCCTATACCTACACCTCATTTCCATCATTAATGATTTCCTACAAACTACTTGATGGGATCCCTTAGTGCCCTTTTTAACGATTGTTTTTCGCGTGCTTGACATGAGCTACCTCATCGCACCATTGAGATTCATATAGGGTATTAGTTCTTTCATTTCTTGGTCAAATACCCTAGATGTCCCCCGAATCCAGTACATTGGTGAGTCTCTTTGGAACCCTTCCAATATTATGTTCCTGAGGACATTCAGGCCGAGTTGGAGACAGTTTGAGGAAGCCATTAAGTGATATGCTTCCTAGTATATCCAGTTTCAGATATAGTAGTGTACCTATGAGATTCAGATATCCATCATGTTAGTCCTTATAGTCATTGGACCCCCTAAGATCCACTAGAGAATCAATTATTCTAATACTGCATTCCCAATGAATCTCATTGTTTCCAATCCCATTTCCTCAGATCAACCATCATTGGACCATGCTTACATTCCAATTTTGAGTTTGTCTTGGAAACATATGATGTACACATCAATTATTCATGTAATCATTAGGTCCCCTTTGGGCCTAGTTCTATTTTTGTATATTGATACATTGATTCAAGCATGGGTATTCCTTCCTCATTTATCAATTTTAGATTATATGTACCACATCCATTTTCGTTATTGTATTTTCATATTCGGCCCTTGTAGTCCTAATGAATATTTTCTTCTACCCTCTGAAGCAATCTCCATTCTCCATACTACTATCACACCCATACTTTGGAAAAGACAGATCCCATGATGTTCATGGACCATATCATGAACTTATTCCCTCATATATTAGGGGGAAATCTATTAACACGAAAAGGTTGCACACCATGCTCATCCCCTATACATATCATCCCATTATTCATTTTTCCCACATTAAACCTTCACTTACCAAAAATCCTAAACCTAAAGACCCAAATTGTCCCATAATTATTATTTCTAGATATCTCCCCATCCATAAATAGGGAAATGTGCCATATTACCCCCCAAAAAGAAAGAAAATCCCCCAAAATAGGGATAAATCCCCAAAAAATTCAAAATGAAAATAAAATAGGAGATCCTTCTACCTCCATAAAGCCCCATTTTCTAGTCTTTCCCAAAGAGGAGATCCTTCGACCTCCATAAAGCCCCATTTTCTATGTGGATATACTTCATCTTGAATCGCTACCCCTTCCACCAAATGCTAGTGAAACCTATGTTGACCCCACTTAATTGGAAGATCCCATAACTTCTACCCATAACAATAGGTGCACTAATATGGGGTCTAAAGACACGTTCTCTCATATGAAGATATGTTAGAGGAATATGTCTTCTTCATGTATGAAGCAATAATGGAGGCCATGCACTTAGATAAGCCCCATTGGGACGACCTCCAACATAGGTCATCTTTTGTCCCTACCCATATCCAAACAATCACTTCAGTGGACCAATTGTACACTATTGAATCAAAATATTTACTACCTCCTAGTCACATTGATTGGTTCAAAATACCCATCTCGACCCATAATGAATTTGAAGATGGTAGTCTAGCTAACATTTCTCCCACAATTCAATCTTATATTTTCATCACACCAGGAGTAATCGAAAACATCTCAATTGGTGTGTCATGTTCATTGGAATAATTCATCAACTTCACCTCTCTCTTTAGAGAATTTTGAGATGTCCTCTCATGGTCATATGGAGAAATGCCTTGATTAGACCCTTCAATTGTCGAACACCATATCGACATTTGGACAAATGCAACCCTGGTCTGATATAAGTAATGACCTATCCACCCCTCTAAGGCCCCAGCTATCAAGGATAAGATAAAAAAATCTTCCATGATGGATTTATTTTCCTCATTGCTTATACGCCATGGGTTTCTAACCATGTCCTTGTAAATAAGAAGCAAAGACCCATTCGATTTTGTAAATATTTCCTTAATCTCAACGTAGCATGTCCCAAGGACAATAAATCCACCCCATTAGTTGACCAGATCATCGATTTGTGTGTGAGTAGTGATATTTTGTCCTTTATGGATGGATTTTTCTGTTATAGCCAAATAGGGATATACCCTTAAGATCGGTACAAAATGACATTTACAACACCTTGGGGTGCCTTTGCCTATGGGGTTATGCCTTTCAGCTTAAATAATGGTAGAACCACCTTGCAAAGGGATATGCCATACATTTTCAATGACCTGGCCCATATCATCCTAGATTTCCTTGCTGACCTGATTGCCAAAACTAAAAAATAGTGTGATCATCTTCATGATCTATGCACTATCTTCATGCGATATTTTAAGTACAACATACAACTAAATCCCCTAAAATGCATGTTCTGTGTCACCGCATGATGATTATTAGGATTCATCATTTAAAAAGATGGAATCACCATAAACCCATCCAAATTCCAAGCCATCCTAGACTTAACTTACTTGCAAACATGACGCCAAATGCAAAGTGTTCATGGGAAGGCCAATTTCCTTTATCACCTTTTTCATGATTATGCAACTTAGGTATATGGATTTCCATGTCTACTTACGAAAGAGATCCTTTTTAATTGGGATGAATATGCCCAAATCTCTTTTGATGCATTGAAGCAAGCATTGGATTTTGCACCCCTCATCTCTCAACTGAACTTTGTCAAAGATTTTATCCTCTATATCTCGACGTCACCTTCTGTTGTTGCAAGTGTCTTGGTCTAGTAGGATGAAGGCCACAATGAACATGTCATTTACTACATCAACAAAACATTGGTAGGACCAACACTCAACTACACTCATGATGAGAAGATATCACTAGCCATGATCCTCTCAATACAAAAATTGTGCCATTACATTATACTACACAAAACAAGAGTGCTCGCAGGGTCTAATCCAATGTACTACATACTTAGGTGTCGGAGGTGCCAACTTCTTAATGAAAATTTTTCACACTGGATCGTTATTCTCCAAGAATTTGACCTCGAGTTTGGTATCCCTAAAATAATAAAATCCTTGGCCCTTGTCAAGCTCATCACTGACCTCTCAATCACTACCCTAGGATAACTTGTGAAGGACCAAGTACATGATGAAAATATTCTCCCATATCTATAAAGTCATAAGTTCTCCCCTTACCTGTCTTGTGTTGATCGTTGATGCATAAACAATCAAGCTCCATGATATCTTCTCCTCGGTGATGTATTATATCATCGCAGGGTCAAAATTATCCTATGATGTTGCTTGTCCCATGAGGAAGTGAACCAATTCGTCAATGACTGTCATAGCGGGGCATGTTGTGGCCATATTTAAAACGACTGGAATCCACCCAAAAAATACTGAGTCAGCGTAGGTTATTTTTTGTCATCATTTTTCAAGGATTATGTTTACAATATTAAAAGATGTGCCAATTGTCAGCTGTTTTCTGGTAAGACATGAGAACCCCTTATCCCTTTCCATCAAGTTGTCACTACCGACCCATTTTGAAAATGGGAAATTGATTTCATCGAGTTTCGTGTGGCCTCGGAGTAGGATCATAAATATATCGTAGTGGCAGTCGATTACTTCACAAAGTGGGATGAAGCCATGCCTACATTTGATTGTACATGCACCACCACTGCACAATTCTTCTTTAATCATGTAGTTTCATGATCTGGAGTCCCAAAGAAGTTATTTTTAGATAACGACACCCACCTCTATGATCAGGATTTTGAGGAGTTATCACTTTTTCTAGGATTCATGCATGAAATCTCGACATCTTACTATCCTCAAGCTAATGGCCAAGTCGAAGCTGTGAACAAAGTTCAAACCATGATTCAATGCACGGTGAACAAGAATGAGTCAAATTGGAATCATATGTTATTCCCTACTCCATGGGCATACCAAACCTCAATTAAAATGGCCACATCATTTACCCCATTTCAGCTCGTACATGGAGTAGAAGTTGTATTACCCATTGAGTTCCAATTACCTACACTCCAATCATCTATGGATTAATTACTCGATACTTTGGCTCTTGAATGTTAGTTATTCACTTTGGAACACCTCGATCAAGAACAAAGGGACTTGCTCCAATAGAATGAGGATATGAAGTTGTGCCCAAAAGCACACTACAACTACCAAGTCCTGTCTCGCACCTTTAATGAGGGACACTTTGTCCTACTCTTCAATGCCAAAAAGGAATCCAAACATGGACTTGGTAAATTTCTATCTAAATTGACACAGCCCTACGTCATTAAGAAATTCCTACCCAAAGGGGCGTACATATTAATCGATCCTATAGGAATAACCCTCAATAGACCTATCAATATGTTGTACATAAAATGTTTCTATCCCTAATTCACGCACACCATCCATAGGTGCACTATGTTTTTGGTTATTATTCCTACATCATCAATAGCTTTGCATGATATCTATTACACTTAGGTATCTACATCACATATGTAGGAAAATGACCAACAAACTATGACTCCAACCATTTTAGCAATAGTGCAGGACTTGTATCATAGGTATCATCCTGCAACTAGCATATTGAAAATATATTCCCTCTATTTATATTGCATTTACCAGTACTCTCGCTTACAACAATATGGTCCTCCTCCCCAGTAATGATTTTCCATCAATATCATTGCTCAAGACAACATGTTTCTCCCATGGGTGTGTGCACCATTCCATCCTTATCATAATTTGGTGCCCATGATGTCAAACCGCCCACAATCCCAAGGAATATGATCCAACTTGAAAATATCAACCCATAGTTCATCATTTTATACTTGTGCATTTACTCCCCCATCTTCAGTAGTTAATACCATTATATTCCTTGGCCCATGTTATGATTAAGAATCACAGTTGACTACTCATACCCCCATGATAAATTTACCATCTACAAACTTGTCTTCGTATCATCACCCCCACGAATAAAACAATGCCCCCCCCACCCTCCACAACAACCAATTCTATTCAGTTATTCCTGTAGGAAGAATATGTGTGGCATTGATTCATGGGACACTCGTCTTTGCATCTGCAAACATGCTTTACACCATCATGGAAGAGGTTCCCTGATCCAATCAAAACCATGGTAACTTCACCTGTCATCAAATTAATTCCCCAATTCATCCAAAACCATAGGAATCCCACCCATAATCAAATTGGTTCCCCAACACACTGAAAACCATGGGGACTCCGCAAATTATTCTTTATGTACAAAGAGTTTCTCTATCAACTAAAAACCATGGGAACACCACAATTCTTTTGGCAGCAACCCTTGGTCCTTTTTTATCGATGTCGCTGAGTTTCCCTACACCCAACATTATCAATTTTGTTAATCACCATCACCCTCAATGTCGTTTCTCCAACAAAACCCCTTCATTTGTAGTTTGTCTCCATCTATTACAATTTGTACCTTTATTTGGAGAATGATGTCATCAGTTACTCCCCAAGTTGAGATTGATCAAAGGAAGTTATGATCCCCACGCTTATCATCCAGTCTTGTGTCAAGTCTGTCAATATTTTAGTTGGTTACAAAATGATCTTTGTTTTCCGGATAACACCATCATATTATCATGTAGTTACGCTCTCAACAACATCAAATCACCATATTCTCAGAGTTGCAGTAGTTACAGTTGTACCTTGGGGTCCCTTGTAGTCAATATAACGGATTGCAACAAACTAGGTAGGGATAGTCATCAATGCTCCCTAACTTAGTGGTCTTTCCTATGCTCAACGTCAACACATCTATCACATAAGGGAGAGTCATACATTTCCAAGGTAGTAGTGCTCACATTTACATATTATGGTAGCAACAATATAGTTAGGTCCTTCATTTATCAACTTCACGAGTATTTTGGTCCCCCACTAGAGTGGGATTATCATGATCATCAGTAGTTCCATTTCATTGGTACTAGTCACACCATTTCTAGGTTCATTTACTATAATATGGATTGAAGCCTCCTTCATGCATGTACCATTAGTAGTATGAGTTGAACCCTCAGTCCCTTCTTAGTGTAATAATCTTGACATATTTTTACCACCATGGGTATTCCTTCCTCGTTTGTATAAAACATTATTCTTTGTTACAGCTTCACCGATCATCACTAGCAATATTCCCCCAAGGGAACCTTTTGTTCACGCTCACTTGAAAACATCAAGGAATGTAAGAGAAAACAAAACAAACGATGATGCATTAATGGCTCTACAATACCCTCCAAACCTCATACATCAAGGGGCATCTGTTAACGCCTAAATTTCGCACGCATGCAACATTTTGGCTAATCTTGCAATAAGGCGTCATGAACATATAGCTTGCATCCCATTAAAGACATCCTCATCAAATCCAACAAACAACATGAGTCCAAAATGCCACATAAAATTTAAAATAAGATGTAGTGCAGATACATCCATGTTATCCCACACTACGCACGTATTATCAGCTCTATGCCCACACTAGCCTAGCAAATATTTTCCTTTGTGATCCATGTGACTCAAAAAAATTGTGGGATCTCAACCATCAACCATGCATTGAAGGCTCATGAAGGATACTCACCAACTGAAATTGGATATTGGCTCTTCAAGCATTGAATAGCCCCATTTGTGTACCTTGGAGCTACTTGGATCTAGATGTTTCATGGCCACCTCTTGGCCCATAAAAGGAAGCCATGATCATACATTTAAGAAGAGAAATTTAAAGCAAGGTTATGTTGCTGGAATTGTATTGAAACTTCTTCCACTTCTTCCCACACCTATTAGCATCTCTCAAGATCTCTTGCCACCTTCCTCTAAAGGGGAAAGTGTTTCTTTCATTTGTTATTTCAATTTATTTAGCATTTAATGTTGACAAAAATGACCTCCCTAAGGGATATTGTTGGCTTCCCTTGAATCCCACACCTCCTAGGTTACACTACATGTAACAAGCTTGACCATTGGGCAATCTAAATTGGTTTTTGAATTTTATTATTGTCGTGGTTTACATATTCTCACCCCCTTTGCTCTGTTTTAAGTTATTTTCAAGTTTTTGTTTTATTTTATTTCATTTTGTTAGTAAGAACCTTGTAGTATCAATTTGGAATCACTCACATTTGTTTTTAGTTACACAACACTAGGCCTTTTTGACAACCTCAAAGTCTTTCCCTCAAGTTGGAAGTGTTGCACACCTTTGTGCAAATTTTCCCACAACAATATCCATACACTATCTTCCATGAAACCATGGTACTAATTATGCTCCATCTTTCAAAAAATCATACACAAATTATTTACAGGGATTACATATGGAATGGGATACATGAAATGAAATGAATATAAAGGAATTGGAGGGAGATGATAGTATTATATATAGGAATTAAATCTATGCAAATGGAAGAAGATTGTAAAGGATTATGATTATTAGCCACGATTATTTACAGCGATTCTAAAGACATTTCATGCTAGAGGAACTCAAAATTATGGTCTCAACTATGCAGAATATCACCACAACAAGTAGAATCGAAACAATGCCATAGAGATCAAATACTTCTTTGAAGAATTTGCATACACTAGCTATCCTCAATGAAATCAGATTCTAATCAATTGAAATACATCAAGCAAGCTAATGAATGAAACAATGTCCACTATGTATGAGTCAAATGGATGGATTCCTTGGAGTTTTAGTACACCGCACAGAAAACCCTACTCTATAGTATGATCAAATCCCGATCCACAGTATAGATAATAATCTAATGATACAAACAACCTTACCCAATGCAAAAGGATTAGCAATATCCAATTAATGAAAGCCTCAAATTACCTCAAAGCACCGTTGATACTAGCCAAGCGAGACCAAAACACCAAACAATGATAAAAACACCAAAACGAAAAAAAAAACACCATAGTTTGGTGCCTCGCCAAAAGACAGAAACACTGGGCATACTCGCTTCTTCGCACACATTTAACTTTACATGCAAAGAAGAAATAGTCAATATAATACAAAACACAATCAACAATATAATACAAAATCTATCTACGAGAAAAATCATGCTACAAATTATATTCTGTCACGTCCCCTCCCATGGATCCAGCACAAGGAAGGGAACATGATTAACATTCTGGGCTTTTGAACAAACTCAACCCCATTCATTAGATGCATACAAATAAAACACGTGTAAAATGCAAATCAAAATAAACATGCACATCGGAATTAAACTATCCACACACATTTCACATGCATTCAACATATTGATAGCATGCATCAAATTGAAACCATTTGGAGAAGTAAAACACATAGAGAGAATACTTATCTTGCAATGGTGAAGTTGTCCCAAGCAACTAGCTATGCAACTGCAAAATTCCACCAAGCCATAGGGCAATTGTGTTCATCAATCTCTCAACACAATTTGCACCCCTGAGCTGGGCATTATTTCCACAAGGAATGGGAACCTACAAACCTATGCATAACAAAATGAACACCACACTTAAGTCAAGTCAATCCACAATTGGGTTTTTCAAGCGAAAATTGAACCCTCTTTATTTCTAGATGCTTGCACTCAAACTCAAGCCAAAACAATGGGTAGCCAAAATCCAAAGCACAACATCCTTTCCAATCCACAACAAGCACATATGTTGGGCATAGGCAAATGGTTTTAGCTATGGGATTCACAAGCAATATGTCCAAGGATTTCCCCCAAATCATGGTCAATAAAAAACTGATTGGGGGAAAGGAAAAATTGACCACATGGAAGAAAACGTTTTTCCCCACATGCATATGACCATTCGAATGGACAAAAGAGGCCTCTATGGACCCCCAAATCGATCTCCCTTCCTCCCAACCTCTCTACAACATCAAAAACGCCCTCTTCACAGCTAGAAATACATGAAACACGGGAAAAACATGGAGGAAAAATGCCCCACTAGCTAGAACTGCGTGAGAGAGCCCATCTGCTTGATGAATAATTGCTTGGGGAGAAAATTCATGGCTCTTTTCTTGCCCAAGAAGCCAAAACATGTTTTCCAAAAATGGTGGCTTGCCCATACCCGAATTTGGACAGCCATACCTCTCCATTCCCCAAAGCATTAACTACCTCAACCAACTCTTGGGGGAAATAAATGATTGGGTACAAAAGTCAACATGGGTAGTTGAGGGTTTATGGGTTCTTTGATTGACACTTGGCTTGACTTGATTGGTTCAGGGGTTTGAATATTTCCCTCCCAATTCCTTGTAAAAATCATGCCTCCATACTCTTGTTGCATTGAACTGCATTGCTATGTGGGCATTTTATTAAAATGCATATTTACATGATATTTACAATTTCTATTGTACCTGAATAGAAAACAAACCATATGCATCAATTTTAACACTAAATCGATGGTGGGGCCTTGGCCTTGAGCTCGTCGCCATGATTTTATAATAATATTACATCATTTACATTTTTAATGCAATGGGATCAAAATCGGGATATTACACTCTAACCTTCAACAAACAATACATCAATTATTTATAGTGATTTAGAATGGACTGGCATACACGAAATGGAGCAACATTGCAAGGGATTACAGCTACTATCCAAGGTTAATTACACAAATCATAGAGACAAATCCATACAACAGGAAGTCAAAATAATGGTCTCGACTATGCAAGATTCTTTGAGTCAAATTGGAGAAACTAAGTGCAATTAAAACCCCACCAAAAATCTCACCCCATGCAACTGGAATTAACCCCCCGCAAAAAAACACACCCCATGCAACTCCCTCTCAACCGAAATAGTTAATGTCTAGCAAACACAAAGGAACTTATGGTCCATCAAGCTTCCTCGAATGAAACAAACACAAGTATTTGCAAAATAAACTAACACTAGTTCTCATTGGGATACAAGGAATATAAAACCCTAGTGTATACTACATTCAAACCCTACTAGCAAAATCTTTTGCCCAGGTCAAATAGTGCAAGCCATACAATAAGAAACTATATTTGATATCCAGAAAACTATGGCTTACCTGAGAGCAGCCTCGATAGCAACTAGACAAGACCAAAGCAACCAGAGCACTCGCATAATCAACCGAAGCAATCAAAATGAAAACAATACCACAATTCAAGGAACTCACCGAAAGCGGAAATCTAGATCTTGATATGAGGAATAACATTGCCACCAAAACCGCAATAATAACACCACACTCGTGTTCTAGAACCGACAGACAATTTAACACAAATGACGAGCCCAACTTTGGATCTCAACAATGGCTCCAGCAGGAAAACTGTAGTAATAACACTAGCCCCAAGTTCTAGAACGAGAGACCCAAACCCAACTCCAAAAAACACAAGCAAACCCAAGCTACAATAGACTACAATGCTTTCGATCTCAGTAATAGCACCGAAACAAAGATTGCACACAAGACACAAATCCGATCACAAATAACACAAACAAACCACAGCTGCAACCCAGTGCAATGGATCTTAGTAATGGTACCATCATGGAATAACATAGGTTGAACATCCATCCCCAAAAATAACACATGTTGAACATTTAACCGAGACCATCCCAAGCTCCGAGACCACATTGAATTCGTACCAGCAAATTTTAAACTGTAACTATTGGCCCCTCCAAATGTCATGCAATCCCCCTTTCAAGTGCCATTGCAATTAAAACCCACATACCAACAATTTAACACAACAAACGTCAGCACTGGCTGAGAGGGGCTGACACACCATCCAACCCTTGCGTCACCCAAAAACGAGTGAGACTACATATAAATCATATTACTTAAAAACTAATTAATACACAAAATACAAACTCTAAAGCCCAACTTTAGGGCCAATTTTTTTTTGAAGTGAACGAAAAGTTGAAAACAACCCGATAGTAACTAGTTTCACCATTCCAATCTATTTTACATGGGAATCATAGTGAACCTTAACCGTCCATATGGCGAAATATATCAGCCAGCTGCCCAATTCTCTCAACCAATAGACTATATTTTGCGTTTTATAGTCAGTCATTTGATAAATGGTCGTTGATAAAGTGTGAAAGTACAGACTTCAACTTTTGACGATTGCAATCTACATTTTGCTGGCATGTTTTGACACCGAAAAATTCGAAGCGTGACAAAGTGTGACATAAAGAGCAATGTACGAATAAATTCCACTCTCTTGATACTAGAAAAAAAAATGTGTCATCGCCATGATGATCATATAAAGCTTCAAAGTTCAAGCCAACGAGCTTGACCTACATGCCTTCGAAAGTTCCATCTTTGTTTGTTGGTGGAGACCTTGACGTACTGAATCTCACAAAAGCCTTCTAACTTTTGCAAATTTACACCATCGTTTTCAAAACTGTCTTTTCTTACTTACCTGGCTACGCACGCAATATACCAAACCCACTCTTGAATTCCTTAGCTAGTGGTTCTGTCAATTCCTGACTTGAAAGCTGAACTGAAAGTTGATATCACAATACCTCAACTGAACAATCCGATTGCCACAGACTTGTTTTATCATGATGGCATTAAAGAACTTTACCATCCGAGTGCTCGCTTTGTACAGCGATGAGAGATGATATAAACTGATATAATAGAATTGTTTTCCTGGTATCATATGTACTCTCAGATTGATGGTCTTCTCTGACATTGATTCACAATGAAATCCACATGGGGTATCACAAGCCACTTATCTGATTGATGGGCGTCTCTGACATTGATTCACAATGAATTCCACATGGGGTATCACAAGCCACTTATCTGAGGAAAACAAAAATTAGAATCCTTATCGACTTTGTCAACTCAAAAGGCCCACGACACTGAATGACTTCATGCCATTTATCACTTAAATGCACGAAACAATTTAACTGAAAGTTGATATCACAATACCTCAACTGAACAATCCGATTGCCACAGACTTGTTTTATCATGATGGCATTAAAGAACTTTACCATCCGAGTGCTCGCTTTGTACAGCGATGAGAGATGATATAAACTGATATAATAGAATTGTTTTCCTGGTATCATATGTACTCTCAGATTGATGGTCTTCTCTGACATTGATTCACAATGAAATCCACATGGGGTATCACAAGCCACTTATCTGATTGATGGGCGTCTCTGACATTGATTCACAATGAATTCCACATGGGGTATCACAAGCCACTTATCTGAGGAAAACAAAAATTAGAATCCTTATCGACTTTGTCAACTCAAAAGGCCCACGACACTGAATGACTTCATGCCATTTATCACTTAAATGCACGAAACAATTTAAAGAGTTGCGTGGAAATTGAAAGATACAAAGATACATAAGCGTTGTTTTTTCTTTTTCTTCTTCTTTTTTAATAGTGGGAACCTCTTCAAACCGCCAAGCAAGCATTGTTATCTGAATCACCTGGATACTAAACCTAAGGACCCGAGCTAGTCTAAATATTGGACAGGACTAATCAATGGAGTACAGTCTGTTTTACTACACCTCCAGATAAGAATACTGAGCTTCCGCTAAGGCAGCCATCAGGCTCACCGCTAGCTCCTGACCTCAACCCCAATCCCAAGTGAGATCAACCCCAACCCCAAGTGCTGTTTCTTCTTATTCTGTAGACTACTTTTGCTCAATCTAACGTCAAGATGATGGAGTAATAATGCGAAAACGTTCACTTTAATCTTCATCTCTGCTCTCCCGGTTGCTCCTTTTTGCCATGATTCTTCGTAACGCTGTTACAAACAAGAATTGTCGTTTTCTGTCATTCTTGGTAATTATGGAGAATCTTGTAAAGTGATGGTACTAAATAGCAACGTGGAAGAATAGTATATTTAGCAAACATATAACTAGTGTGAGACAGTAGGGAATGCTGCCTTTATGTTCTCCATAATCTCCGTTGCCACACCCATAACAAAGGCCGATTTTACAATTTTTTCAAAATCACATGAAAGATTCTCGTTGGAATCCTTTATTATAATTTCTGCCAGAAAAACCAATAATAATTTTATGGGTACAAAGCTCCATGTTATGCCATTTTATTGCTGTGATGTTTTGAAGCAACGGACGCTGAGACTTGACATTAAGGAAGTGACGAACTCACTGCTCCTTGTACTCAATTATACTTTATTGTAGTGCAGCCGTATTTGTTTCAATTCTGCCAGCAACTGGGTTACATGGTTGCAAAGACATTTCTTAATCCAGATTCCTAAAAGTATTGTTTGTTTAAAAGGAAATCAAATAGCACATAAAGAATGGACATTAAAGCCAAGTTCAAATAGATAATTGGTATTGAACCTTTCATCTAAGTGACCTCATTTTGACATGAAGTTAATAGAATATTTTAAGTGACTACTTTTAAAAAAATTCCCATGAAAACACCCACCTTCATCCAACTAGAAGGATGCGATAAAGTTGACAATGGATTCTAGCAATGATGAACCCCATGATAAAGGCTTTATTGACATGACATAGATAGATCTTTACGAGAGCTTCAAGAATTAGTAGAAGGAACTAAACTTGGGCCAAATATTTTTTGAGAAACGAAATATTTAAGACATTACAATATGCATAGGCCATACCACATGCTATTTCATATAGCACATAGAATTTGGATATTATTGTTAAAAATATATAATGTTTTTCATGTTTACATATTCACTATCTACAATAAAATTCAATCATATCACCACCAATTTCATCAAAAGACTTTAGTCATAGCAACATGTGTCTAAGATCCAATACATAGACATATTATGAAAAATGTTGTTGCAATGGGGCGTGCACTAAGTGTGGTGGATATAAGAAATGGGAACCAACATTATTAAGTCAAATCTAAAATATAATCAAAACAAAGAGAGGGTGGGAAGAGAATATTCAACCCAAGTACAACAATAAATGAGAACACTTATTGTAATATACATTGTCTATCATGTTGGCAAAATGACTTTTATATAAAAATACAAAATCATTCACTCAAGGATGCATATATCTTGATGATGATAAACAACAATTGGGTGTGTGCAAAAATATGAGGGACCTTTTAGATGCAATCATAGTTTTTGAAAACACGTTCCTGATACATAAAAATATAACTCGTTTCTGATATCTAGCACTTGGTAAGGTAAAACCCGAGCCTGACATGTCACTAGACATGTAGGATAGGTAAACATAATGCGTACGAATTGTATAACTGCAAAACGCATACGCGTTATGTAGTTACAAAATGCGTACACGTTTTGTAAATCTAAAATCAATTTAAATACACAGTCCCGACCACCCTCGACCACCCACGACGCATTTCACGCATCATAAACGCGAATTCAAGCTTGACAGCATGCCCTAGAGTGTTGGAGGAGTTGGATTTCATTGGAGGGGAGGCAAATTCACCGGTGGATTGTCATCTAATCAGGTAATTCATTCACCCATACCATTTATTTGTCAATTCTAAGCCTAAATTACCATTTTTTATAGTTTAAAACAACCTAATTTTGTAATATTTATCAAATTGGAAATAACCCAATCTTTAATTAAATTCACATCTCCCTCAACCAAGATGAGTGAATAATTACAATGAATCCTTTTTCAAGAACACAAAAATTCCTAATGCAACCAAAAATCGAAAAAAATAGAACTCCTCCCTTTCTACAATGTATCCATCCACATGAAACCCAAATTTCCAACCGTCAAAGGCCATTTCCCTATGATACTAATTGAATAAGTTTCGCCGGAAATGGTCATAACAAGATGAAATGCATGCACAAGCGTGAATAGAAAAGATGCATAAAAAATTGTTAACTTGGTTTCTCAAAATTTCATCACAATCATTTGTCCATGAACATAATCAAAATTTCATCACAAGTGTATGTATTTATACATTGTCTCTTAGTTAAGCACCCTTAACTAAATGCCAAAACACATTAACAAAGTGCCTCTCAAGCTTTCCCTATCCACACCCTCGATCAATCTACTCAACGCTTAGGGACCATCGATTCAACTCAAAGACATGTCGAGTCTCTAAGCTCATCTACAACAAATTGTATTCTAGTCCACAATTTCCTCATTTTCCCATGTCAATTTTGGTTGGTTTCCATTTTTATAGAACAATGGAAATGGTGAACACCCATGAACTACCTAGAGTGTGTCGTGAGAGTGTTTCCAACCATGATCAAGTCAATGATATTTAGAGGATTAGTGGCAGCCCTGTATCACCCGTTTTTTTGCCTCACATATCCTAATAGTCCCTCGCCCCTGTCATTTCAATATCCAACAATCCTAATCTACACTCAGAAAGACCTGCGGCTCTGACCTAGTAACTACTCCTATAAACCTATCCTAAAACCCTTCTAACATTCTTACCTATCTCGGCCCTTATTCCCTTGGGTGTTGTCCTAACCCTACATCTACCCTAAACTTCCATCCCTCTTAAAGACTGTGTTTAAGACACTGGTGTGAGTTTTACCACCTGACATGCCCCCGGGCATGTTACCTTAACCATCTTTCTAAGCCCAACAAGTCATATCCTATTCTTACTTATTCATTAACTGAATGTAGTCACAGTCCTAGGACTGTGACATTTAAATTTAGTTGTTCTATCTCAACTTAATCTTCATCCTCCTAATCAACCATCTTGTCATATCAATCACATATCATAATACTTGGATCATTAATAAATATACATGTGATAATTCTGAGATAACAGTGTCATATTCCACTTGTGATATCTTATTAAGTTGACATTGTTGATATTGTCATTCTAGTCACAATCTCTAGTTGATTATTCAACATCTTAATCATTGATAGTCATCTCAAGTATATGTAATCATATTCGCAAGAAAAACTCATACATATCCATTTCATTCCATGCCACTTTGTCCTCCCCTCCAACCACAAGGCATAGTATGTTGAAATCAATAAATTTAATTTTAGTTTATGAAGTTGATGGAAATATTGCTTTCTGTAAGGGACGTAAAGGCCAAAACATGTCAAAATAACACTCCTAAATTCTAAGAAGTTTAAACCCAAGTTTGCATGGAAAAGTTACCAATGAGGGTTAAGAAGTTCCTTAACTTCTAGAAAGAAGTTGAACGAAACTTACTTTTTAATTTTTAAATGTTTAATTGAAGTTTTAAATGTATGTAAGTGAATTCCATTAAATTGCTTACTTGAGTTTAATTTAATACATTTTCAATTTTGAAGAGACATCATTATATACCATGTATATGTTTCTAATGATTTTCATACTGATATTTTTATTGCAGTTGCGGCTATGGACACAAATGCCGAGATACTGATTGAGCTTGCCCGTCTGAGGGGCATTAGTGCAGCTTTAGTGGTGGTGACAGGATTCAATGCTCACTTGCATAAACCTTGGATGCAATTGTTGACACCATTTCACAGTCTAGCAATGTACTATATGATATTAATCATATAGAGAAATAAAAACACAAGAATATGTTGATGGGCTAGACTACAATGCAATAAAAAAATTGAAAATATCCAAAGAGCTCATATTTGCATTGTTTAGGGATCCTCGGTCGGGGGAAATCCCAAATGCAAATAGCCCTCATATCTCCATTGAGTGGTGTACATTTCAACCATTTGTTGATAACTAGATGGATAGATGGTACATGGTTTTTGATATGCCACCACACAACAATAGGGAAATTTCGCTGTATTTCCTTCAAAATATGTATGCAGAGTTCGTGTTGCATAAACACGTAAACTATTTTAATATCTTGTAGTTTCAGGGGATCAGTGGGGGGATGCCCCAAAACTGACCCAATGCGAGGCTTCGAGACCAAGATCGCTCTATCCCTGCACCTCGCAGACAGTTTCCTAGGCCAGATGTCCCACCTAAACATCATGTTATTCCACAGACACATGATGCATTTTTGAGCTTGGAACGGGCGATTGTTCGCCATGGCACTATGGTTCAGCATATGGGTGAGGAAGGGACATTTATCCCTAGTGTGGTACATACACTAGGTCGTCACCATGCAGGACCATCATCTAGTCCAGGACCATCCACTAGTGCAGGACCATTGGCACATCCCCAGCCTAGTATTGAGCCTCACAAGTGCACATCGTGTGGTCGTCCCTGCTATGGTCTTGCCTCAGATGTTTCCTTTAGTGGGTTTTTGAGTGAGGCATGTAGATGGTTAATTGCAATAAATTCTTCATTTATTTTCCTCTTTGTACACATATATATTGTTTGAACTAATATATTAATTTTGTGAACTTGCAGTTGATGCTTTATGCTAGCAATGATGCCCCAGAGTCAGATGTTCCAGACTCTATAGTGGGGCATGACATTCCATCCATTGATCCCGTCTTTGGTGGAGGTATTCATGATTCTACCCAGTTGACAGGCCCCTCTTATATAGTACCCATTGCTGTATCTCACACCGAGGTAAACATTTTAAAATTTCAGTTTTTTAATACTTGTTAATTTGTTAATTTCCACATACTTTACATGTTAGTTCACTAATGCTATCTACAGTCTAATATTTACAATTATTAAACTCGCAAGTGGACGATCCTTCATTGGGGCAAGCCAATGTGGAGGTAGCATCCATGGTTGTATCATCCAAGGAAACATCTGGGCTCCAGGTAAACAATTAAAAATGTCATTTTTTAAATACATGTTTGTTCGTTGAATCATGCATGTCTAACTACATGAACACTTGCTAACTGTAGGCATCAACCAATACATCTAGACCATTTCCTGGATTTGTATCTCCTCCTACGCCATTCGCGAACAAGGGTCGTGTGTATATGAGGTGGCCTACTCCTAGAAAGACTCCATTTGCCCACAACCATGGACTTACTGACACCATGGTAATATATATCCTTCGATGATATTTGTTGGTTAACTTGAAATGCAGTGCATAAATCATTTTTGTTAATGTTTGAATTGCATGTTTACTACATCAGGAACCAGAGTTGTCTGTTGAAAACCTCGCATCGATGGTTGATGCAGTAGTTAGTGCTGCATCTGTAATGGCAACTAGTCACACAGAGGTATGTAACTATTTCAACATGAGATTTACATAGTTTATTATTGTTGTCTATTGTTTATTCATGCATGTCTAACTATTTCAACATTCTGTGATTGTAGCCACCACCAGCAAGAGCAGTTCCCGGCCCCCCTGGTTCGACCATGGTTGCGACCATCCTGGATATTCAACCAACAACTCCATCTGCTGCATAAGGAATGCAATCCCCTTTTCCACTGTCTCTTGTTGAGGTGATATGTCCATTAGTGACCAAGTGTGTTATGCAATTTCCATGCACATGTTGATAATTGTTGAGTTAATTGTTGAGCTAATGTATTAGTGCATAGTTAGTTGAATTTAACAATTGATATTTAATTTGCAGGATGCAGAGACGCACACTGATCCTAGAGATTTGCCTAGAGGATCAACGTCAGGAAAGAACAAGAGGAAGCTTGAATTTTGATGTGTCTTATGGGATATATGTACATTTGGATACATGTACATGTGGCTTGAATAGCTTTGGATACTTTTGGATACTTTTGGATATATATGTACTTTCAGATACATGTACATTGACTTCATTATGCATGTACCTTTGGAGACATGTACATTGACTTCATTGGATACATGTACTTTTGGATACTTTAGGATATATATGTACTTTTGGATACATGTACTTTTGGAGACATGTACATTGGCATTTCACTTATAAATGAATGATACATTTCACTTTGTATTTGTTCTTCGGTTTCCACATGTTCTTGCGTCAATCTATTATGTTGATTTATGTGGATTATCTATTACTCATGAATGTGCTATGTCAAAAGAACAAACTATTATATTTAAAGGTTTCAATGAACTCACTACATGCACACTAATTGAATATCTAATTAAAAGTTGTGATTTTGGATGATCATTACAAGTTAAGTCAAAGTTCTTGCTCGTATAATTTAATAAAACTAAGTGCAATACAATGTGTTTCAAGGTTTCAATGAACTCACTCATGCACACTAATTGGATAGGTCTACTTAAAATTTGTGAGTTTGGATGATTAAATTACAAGTTAAGTCAATGTTCAAGTGTAATTTAATAAAACTAAGTGCAATACATGCTACACATTTCATCAACCCCCAATATTTGATTGTACAATTAGATTCAACACTACATATGAGTAACTACATACAAGTGCTCAATGCAACATTGATGAAAGGAACAAACGTTACCTCGGGATTCTATAAATAAAGTGCCTTCTATTCTTGACTAGATCCTACATGTTAAATTCTCTATGTAAATGTTTTATGGTTAAATTTATGCATCGAACTAATGGTTATAATTGGTATAAAGAATTTATCTAGATCAAGTATAAAAAATTTAACATGGTGTGAGAGGTGAGCTATCAAGAAGGAAATTATACAAGCCTTAAAAAATAGAAACCCTAGGAGGACTAAAAGTCACCAACTGTCTCGGATTGAAAGTCACCAAGTGTTCCTGAACCACATTTTCATGCGAATTGCAACTCGACATAACTCAAAAAACAGAGGTCGGATTGACAAAAAGTCAACTTTGTTGGTCTCCTAGCATGTGATTACCTCTAGGGGGCCCTCTCCCTCGTCTTCTCATGGCCCAATGACTTCATTGTGCATTCATTTCGTAAACTAGGGTTTTGCTTAGTTTCATTGCATGCAATCTCGCATTGGTGGGTCAGCTCTACAAAACCCTCCACCGAGCCAGTATTGGTAGTGTTCCCATGCTGCCATTTCCCATACACACTTGCAGGGGCCAATGACATGCAATCTTGCTGCTCCGTTTTCTTTTTCGCTCCCGGACCAAAAGTCACCAAGTGTCCTGAACGACATTTTCATGCGACTTACAACTCAACATAACTCAGAAACCTGAGGTCGGATCGATGAACTGTCGACTCCATTGGTCTCCTGGCGTGTGATTACCTCTAGGGGGCCCTATCCATCATCTTCTCATGGCCCAGTGACTTCATTGTGCATTCATTTCGTAAACTAGGGTTTTGCTCAGTTTCATTGCATGCAATCTTGCATTGGTGGGTCAACTCTACAAAACCCTCCATTGAGCTAATGTTGGTAGTGTTCCCACGTCGCCATTTCCCATACACACTTGTAGGAGCCAACGCCATGCAATCTTGGTGCTCCGTTTTCTTTTTCTCTCTCAGACCGCAAGTCACCAAGTGTCCCTGAACGACATTTTCATGCGACTTGCAACTCGACATAACTCGACAATCGGCGGTCGGATAGATGAACCATTGACTCCGTTGGTCTCATGGCATGTGATTACCTCTAAGGGGCCATCTCCATCATATTCTCATGGCCCAGTGACTTCATTGTGCATTCATTTTGTAAACTAGGGTTTTGCTCAGTTTCATTGCATGCAATCTCGCATTGGTGGTTCAAATTTGCAAAACATTCCACCGAGCCAGTGTTGGTAGTGTTCCCATGTCGCCATTGCCCATACACACTTGTAGGAGCCAACGACACACAATCTTGCTGCTCCGTTTTCTTTTTTCCCTCTTGGACCGAAAGTCACCAAGTGTCCCTGAACGACATTTTCATGTGACTTGCAACTCGACATAACTCAGAAACTGGAGGTCGGATTGATGAACCTTCAAATCCATTGGTTTCTTAGTATGCGATTACCTCTAGAGGGGCCTCTCCCTCATCTTCTCATGGCCCAGTGGCTTCATTGTGCATTCCTTTTATAAACTACGGTTTTGCTCAGTTTCATTGCATGCAATTTTGCATTGGTGGGTCAACTCTACAAAACCCTCCACTGAGCTAGTGTTGGTAGTGTTCCCACGTCACCATTTCCCATACACACTTGCAGGAGCCAACGGCATGCAATCTTGGTGCTCTATTTTCTTTTTCGCTCCCAGACCGCAAGTCACCAAGTGTCCCTGAACGACATTTTCATGCGACTTGCAATTTGACATAACTTGGCAATCGAAGGTCGGATAGATGAACCATTGACTCCGTTGGTCTCATGGCATGCGATTACCTCTAGGGGGCCATCTCCATCATATTCTCATGGCCCAGTGACTTCATTGTGCATTCATTTCATAAACTAGGGTTTTGCTCAATTTCATTGCATGCAATCTCGCATCGGTGGGTCAACTCTGCAACACCCTCCCCTGAGCAAGTGTTGGTCGTGTTCCCACATTGTCATTGCCCATACACACTTGCAGGAGCCAATGACATGCAATCTTACTGCTCCATTTGCTTTTTCGCTCCCGAACCGAAAGTCACCAAGTGTCCCTCAATGGCATTTTCATGCGACATTCAACTCGACATAACTCGGCAACTAGAGGTCGGATCAACGAACCGTCAACTCTGCTGGTATCCTAGTGTGTGATTACCTCTAGGGGGACCTCTCCCTCATTTTCTCATGGCCCATTGAATGGCCCCCTTCAACAAATTTGGAATGGACCTCACTGAGAAAAACCCTAGCTACAGAGATGGCTCATTGGCACCAGTTCCGGGACTTCAAGGGACATTGTGGGGGGTCCTGTCGCTAAAACCCAGTGTCCCGGACCCATCAGAATCGACAGATTCACGAACCGAGCCACGGTTCAGGTGGTACAGGAATTCTAGTCAGGCACCCTGGGGCCATTCAGGGACACCTTGGCCCAATTAAATTGGCCCAATTACTCATGGATGCAGACTGTAGAAACTTTAGAGAGACTTATACCCTAATGATCTTTCCACCTTCATCTAATAGGGGAATATTCTTGAAAAGACTGGTAAGCTATTTGGGCTAGACATAGCTATTTGCAGATGAATAGTGCAAAAAATGTGCAGTGGTGATAACAAGTTTACTGTCTGTTGAGTTTGATACTACATCCAGGAGCCGCTCAGCAAACTTTGAGACAGAAAGCTCTATAATTTTAGGATACTGATTCAACCACTCATACAACTTCTCACCTTCTTGAGGATCTAAATTTATAATTGCCTTCTGGGTAGATTCAGGCATTCTCGAGGATCTAAATTTATAATTTCCTTTTGGGTAGATTCAGGCATGGAATAATATTTGGCGGTACTTCCAAGCTCCCTAGACTATTTGGTCAGCCACAATATGTGCGACTCCTTTGACAAAAGATAAATTTTGGTGTGGATGGCAACATTTGATACACTAGCCAAATCTATGTTGTTGGAAGAACTTACATATTTCAACAAAGGAGCTTTTTGCAGGTGACTTGAAAATCCCTTCCAATTTTCAGCAATAAAACAAGGAAGTTCAACGTACGGATTTTCAGGCAAGCTTGTCAACCAATCAGATGACCGAATACAGGGAGATAATCACACCCAAAAAATTCAAGCTATTATAAAACTCTTGTTTATCAAGATAATGATGGACTATGTGTATATTACGAGAATATAGATGAATGAAGTCACTTTGATGAACTTGTCCTCTTGCTTTCTCTAGAATACATTTAAAAGTAGGGAGTATTGTCCAAGATTCTATTAGTTTACACAAACATTTATTCCCAAAGCTGACGTCAAACCACTTCCTTAGCTTTCAATTGGGTCTGAATGGCATCTCTAACTTGTGTTAGCTGTGCATAATGAGAATATGAAAGGGAAGGTACCCATAGACCCAAGTTTTCGATGATAGAGGTGAATTACCACTTATAAAAGCACAAAATGCTGAACAAAAGGCTAACGGAACACAATGAAGGATTCCCTGGTTCCACTTGTTATTGAAAATGATACTTTCTCTTGACGAAACCAGTAAAAAATTTTCCTATATTATAAATGGAAATCTTGTTACAATTTTTGTTGGAAGAAAAGCATAGATACCTACAGCCGCCATATTTCCTTCTGTAAGTTGCTTTCCCATTGAAAAAGATAATGTAATCATCCATTTCCCAACATCTTTCCTCTGCTCAACCCTACACTCGTTTTCCACGGGAAACCGCTGCCTCCACATGTAATAACTACATTGTTTTATCGAAAATTGATCTTCTTCTGCTAACAAATGCAAAATGAAGGATACATTGTCATTGCTACGAAAAGTTCTATGGTCAGTTTCTCATAAAACAGAGATTGTATAAATCCTGTTAAGATCGATATATTACAACTTAATGAACTGAGAGCTTCTTTATCTTAGACATAAACAAAAGAGCTTTAGGATGAATACTAGAGAGTTGTTGCTTTACAACTTCAACCTTCTTAGGATGTAGGGGCATGAAACGAGACATAGAATAACGATCGTGGCTCGGATTGACGAACCGTCGACTTCGTTGGATTCAGGACATCTGGATAGTGCTAGGGGTGCCCCTCCCCTCTAGTCCAATGGCCCAGGTGTCACCTTGTAGGTCCAGCTTGGAAACTAGGGTTTTTCTTAGTAAGGGAGTGTGCAATTTTTGCACACGGGGGTCAACTTTTAAAAATCTTCCTCAAGGCACTTATGGCTAGCATCAAGGATAATTTTAGGGGCGAAATTTAGCCCATGGGCTATTTTTCCATGTTTTTTTCCAAAAAAGGTTTCTCCAATTTGCATTTTTTGAAGTCCCATTTCACCCAATTTTGATGGGGTAAACTTTTTTCACTCTAAAAATCACCAAATTATTATATAAACTATATAAAATTCTTAGAAATTGAAATAATTTTAGACAAATATTGCCAAATATTTTATAGTTGACATTTTAAGAATTGGTAAGATTCGCCAAGTTTTATACACTTTTAAACAAGTATGGGTCCTTAAAATTATCCCTGGCTAGCATTCCCAGTCGGAACCTTCCTAGACACACTTGCAACACTCCCCGGAACCCGGTTTTGTTGCACGGTTGGAACTCTATGCCCCCGGTAGGTATCTAGCAGGTGTCCCTGAAGGCTTTTTGGATGCGAGACAGAACGAGCCATAGAACGACGATCGTGGCTCGGATCGACAAATCGTCGACTCCGTTAGATTCAGGGCAGAGGGATAGTGCTAGGGGTTCCCCTCTCCTTTGGTCCCATGGCTCAAGTGTCATCTTGTAGGTCCATTTTGGAAACTAGGGTTTTTCTCAATAAGGGATTGTGCAATTTTTGCACACAGGGGTCAACTTTACAAAATCATCCTCCAGGCACTTATGGATAGCGTTCCCAGCCAAACTATCCTAGACACACTTGTAGGACTCCACGGAACCCAGTTTTATTGCACAGTTGGAATTCTATGCCCCCAGTAGGTATCCAGCAGGTGTCCTTGAAGGCCTTTTGGATGCAAGATGGAATGAGCCATAGAATGACAACCATGGCTCGGATCAACAAACCGTCAAATCCGTTGGATTTAGGGCACTAGGATAGTGCTAGGGGTGCCCCTCTCATTTGGTCTCATTTACGAGGTGTCATCTTGTAGGTCCATTTTGGAAACTAGGGTTTTGCTTAGTAAGGGAGTGTGCAATTTTTGCACATGGGGGTCAACTTTGCAAAATCATCTCTAGGCACTTATGGCTAGCATTCCCAGTCAGAACATTCCTAGACACAGTTGCAATACTCCCTGGAACCCAGTTTTGTTGCACGGTTGGAATTCTATGCCCCCGGTAGGTATCCAACAGGTGTCCCTGAAAGGCTTTTGGATGCGATACGGAACAAGCCATAGAATGACGACTATGGATCGGATTGACAAACCATCAACTCTATTAGATTTAGGGCACCGAGATAGTGCTAGGGGTGCCCCTCTCCTCCAGTCCCATGGCCCAGGTGTCATCTTGTATGTCCATTTTGGAAACTAGGGTTTTGCTTAGTAAAGGAGTGTGCAATTTTTGCACATGGGGGTCAACTTTGCAAAATCATCCTCCGGGCACTTATGGCTAGCGTTCCCTACCGGAACATTACTAGATACACTTGCAGGACTCCTTGGAACCCGGTTTTGTTGCACGGTTGGAGTTCTATGCCCCCAGTAGTTATTGAGCAAGTGTCCCTGAACGCCTTTTGGATGCGAGACGGAACGAGCCATAGAATGACGACTGTGGCTCGGATCGACAAACCGTCGACTCCGTTGGATTCAGGGCACCGGGATAGTGCTCGGGTGCCCCTCTGTAACATTCCAATATTTTCATAAAATTTAAAAAAATTTAAATCGCCGTAAAAAGAGCTAATATTGTAAAATGCAGAAATAATAATAATCAATATTCAACAGTTAATAAAAGTGTCGCTTGGTAGGAACAATTTAATGCTTGTGTCTTTTGTCTTTTAATGACGTCATGGAAATCAATTAATGATTATGTACTTTATTCGTATGCTGGAATGATTGAAAATTTATGATGCATTGGAAAACATAATTCTTTTGACAAGTGTTGATAGTTTAACTTTTCTAGATGATGATGAAAGGGGTCGCACAAGGTGCCCCGAGGCTTACTTAGCTATTCTGCTAAAGCACTGCACTCGTCCTTCATGTGCAAATTCACAGGTAGGAGATAGCGATAAAATTCAGAGTGTTTAATAACCGCGATATAAATTGAAACTGCTTATGAATTTTGATGCTACAGGTATGGTCTCCTTCCAAATCTGTAAGATGAACCTGACTATCTCAAGACTGTAGATAACGTCTATTTCGGGGTGTGTTTGTTACGAAAGTTTCTATAAGTGTTGATGACTTTACGTATGATCATTCCATAAATGTCTTGTGGCTGTTAAGTAATTCTCTTAAGAAAAATAATGACGGTGACAGGTTCAGGACAAGGCTCAAGGTCTTAAGTCATGCTATGGAAGGAGTGATAAGTTGGTTTTAAATCTCCATTGTCTGGGTAGTTAAAATGGTGGTGCATTAAACATTGATACCCTACCATGCAATGTATGTGATGGGTCCTATGGTGGCACCATACCCTAAGGGTGTGTTTCAATAACTTGTAATGTGAACAAAGCTTTAGGAGCTTTATGATGATCCAAAGATGAACTTTATAGTTGACTTAAAGTGATGGGCGGAGTCAAACCATGCCCTATGGTTACTCGCGACCTTAGTGGATATTCATAAGCTATGAATATGTTTCACAATTGATTATATGGGATCGTATGAGACCTTTGGTTATATGTTATCGGTGATCGTTATACATTGATAATATTTATATGTTGAAGCTTTTAATGTTGATTCGTATGGGTTGGCAGGTGGAACGATGGCCCTGCAAAATCCTGCATACGAATCGAGGGTGTATTAAATGGTTTGGTCTGCAATTAATGTGCCTAGCCATCGTGTTAAGGATAATGCTATGTGTAAGTTGTTATAGCCGACTCGTCGTGTGAAAGGGTTTGAAATGTTGAGTTGTAACAACCTCCTTCCCTGCTATCAACCGATATGGCAACTCTGTGGTTTGGGAGGTAGATGAGCAATTTAATGCTACTCCTACCACCTTCCAACATGGCTTGATGAGGATGGATCTCCACCGTTGATCGTTGTGTATTGGGATGAGTTGAACCCTAGCGTAACTTATGGATTTTGTAACGTTTCTTGTCATTGTTTGGTGGTAGGGTTTGGGAGGTGAGGCCAACCGGCCAAGAGGCACTTAGGGTTTGCTATTTTTCTAGCCTTCCCTGGGATCGATCCTGAGACCGGTATCAATCCTCAAACTGTATGTTAGAGCCATCAATGGAAGCCGAGTTAGGATTTAAATGGTGTAGCCATCCACAGGTTGGATCAGTGCATCGATTGGGCATTGTAGTAGCTTGCAAGTCTGGGTTTCTCCGTCGGGTTGTAAGTCTTTGGGAGTTATTGCACAGGGTGGTCTTCGAGCTGGGTGCATCTCCTTCGCAGTGGATGGATGCTGGCTACGTCGAAATCTCTGTCACAACTCAAGTAATGTAATGTTGCAAAGGTTTTCATACTATTCTTTGATGCATGTGTTTCTACCTCATGATCCGATGCTTAATTTAATGTATGGTTGTTGGCAGGTAACCCTCGGTGAATGACAGGGTGCCAAAACAGTTCAAGGGGAAAAGAGCTAAGTGAACCCATTGGTAAGCTTCGGTGGTATCCCTCCTTAGTGGTTCTCCTGGAATCAGACTTTATGAGCAAGTGCTGGTAGCATGCCTTCGCGGTAGTGGCTTTGTCTCGTCTGCAGCATTTGGGCAACCTTTAGTTTTAAGTTTTGTTGATAGAGTAGGTGATGTGAATGTTTAAAATATGTGGCCGGCCATTCCTGGGCTCGGCGAGTTTAGCAGGGTTGAACCCTCGTGTTTGCAAATATTCTTTCATCTTTACGTTTTATGTCTTATCATTTTGGTACTTCTAGGTTGATAAGAAAAAGATACATCGACTGTAATTTTTGCTTCAGCATTGCTGTGTGTATAAATGGCATGGGGTTTCAAGAAGAAACTTCGACAAAAGAAAGTGGCGACCGTAGGGTGCAACCACTGTTAATTTAAATGGAACGATTACTGTTTAGGGTTTAATGTTTCATTTGGTGAATTGAACTTCTCATTTTTGTATCTAAATCTAAGAAGCCTATTTAAGATATTTTAGGTTTCATATCGGTGTATGGTGTTTTCGATCTACTCATTCTTGAACTCTGATTCAAGGAACAAAAGGCATGTTTGTTTAATTAAAAAGTGGCTATAAGCCGAGAATAGAAAGGAAATGGTTTTGTTTGAAAGCATAAGTGATAATATTAAACCCTAGCTGTCGATGTGAATGAAATCTACCTGTCTATATTGATGTTTTTTTTTTTAAAGAACAAGAATAACAACTCTTGATTCTGCAGTTAAAAGGTCTATGGTAATGAAACCTTCGATTGGAAACCGTTTAAATGTTTATAAATAATAGTGTGATGAGACAGGTCAACCCTAGCTGGGTGTAGAGATACTGTAACTCAATCTGTCAATTTAATAAAGCTATGTTTGTCCTAGTTGTTAATAACTTGGTATTTAGCAATGTAAGTTCTATCACATACACTTGATAATTCAGGAAAAAAAGAACAAAGAAAATAATAGTGCAATTGTCAGATAATTTGATTGCTTATGAATATACAGTTTTTCTATTCTAACTATATATTCCTGTATTCGTCCATTTTGGGCCTCTGATGAAAAAAAAAATAACACAATAGCTTTCTTTCTTTCTGTACAATATAATACAATGACAACAATATTTATATAAGATCAATCAGATTCTAAAAACAATAAGAAGATAGAAAAAAAAGGAATATGGTTAAACATAATGCATGGTATTGTTTTTCTTTGAAGTAATTAGTAAAGATCAGTGCCCTAGTTGTTAACATAATGTTCACCTCCAGAAATCAGAAAAGGACCTACTGCTATAATTGGTTTCTGTTAAGTTGTTCCAGCATACAAAATTGAACAGTAAAACAATACATGCATGGATCTAATCCACAGCTGCTAAAATATAAGATGGATGATAACATAGTCTATGCATGGGTGGTCTTTTGGTTTAGATATTTAGATACATGCTAGGTTTCATTTTTTAGCTGGGAAGATTTAATGCTACCTCTCTATATTGGAGTACGATGCAGCTCCACGCATGGGAAAAAATGCAGAGGAGTCATTTTATCAGTTCAGTAAATCTAAATTAATTAGGATCTGACATTTTCTACTATTGACTAATAATTACAATACTAAGCCATTTTATGAGAGCATTCATATGATTTGAAAAGAAAACACATCATAATAGAACCTGAGTGTAATGGGAGGAACAAAGCACTCAAGAAACCTGTTCCACCCAACCTGTTCCCAAACAACCAAGATGTCTGCCTTAGGACCCCCGATCCTATCCACTGATCCAGAAGGAGGAGGAAGGTTCTGCAACTTAGGACTTCTGCTTGCAGTAGCAAGAAAATTTATATATCTAGACTTACAGGCTTAGTAATCAATGGGATCAACGCCAACACCTCTGGTCTATCCTTCTCATAACATTTGCAGACTTATACTTGCACTCTCCATAGCCTCCCCTATTCGAATCTCTCAGCCATCACCTGATGAGAATGAGGAATTTTTCTACCAAAAACATTGTAAGAGTTGCCTGCTCAATTCGAATTGCACTTTATAGGCTGCCTAGTTCTTTTGAAATTAACTGGTCATTAGTGAGATGCCTGCTCATCTCTCTCCATCTGGAGAGGGAAATGCCACAAAATTAGGGGGAGTTGTCCCATACCAACAGCTAATGGTAGAGTGCAAATGCTGCCATCTGTCCCAATCTTTCCAGTAGCTTCCATTCCTCCTAGTGGGCCAGTGGATACTCTTTTAACAACTTTCTTGAGTGTTTGTCTCCGATTTTCATTTATTAAATAATAATAATGAGTCATTATATTCATTTTTGACCTACTTGGTCATAATGACAAACTTGTAATTATAATTTACACAAGGTATTTTTTTGCAAAAAGGATAATAGTAGAAAATAATTATTCTAAAAAATCAGGTAGGTGACACCCTCTCCTCTGGTCCCATAGCCCAGGTGTCATCTTGTAGGTCCATTTTGGAAACTAGGGTTTTGCTCAGTAAGGGAGTGTGCAATTTTTGCACAAGGGGGTGAACTTTGCAAAATCATCCTCTGGGCACTTATGGTGATGATGATGATGGTGGTGATGATGATGAAGACATTGATGGTGATGGTGATGGTGATGGTGATGGTGAGGGTGATGGTGATTGTGAGGGTGATGAAGATGGAGATCATGATGGGATGGTGATGATGATGATGATGGTGATGGTGATCATGATGTTGATGGTGGTGGTGATGGTGATGGTGATGGTGATGGTGATGGAGATGTTGATGAGGAACCTAGAGATGACAATGATGATGAAGATTTTGATGATGATGATGATGAAGATGTTGATGATGATGGTGATGGTGATGGTGATATTGATGGGAAGATGATGATGATGAAGAAGATGATGATGATGGAGATGTTGATGAGGAAGGGGGAGATGACAATGATGATGAAGATATTGTGGAAGATGATGATGGTGGTGGTGGTGATGAAGATGATGATGATGATGGTGATGGTGGTGGTGGTGATGATGATGATGATGATGATGATGAAGAAGAAGAAGATGATGATGATGGAGATGTTGATGATGAACCTAGAGATGATAATGATGATGAAGGGTTTTGCTCAGAAAATTTATCAAGCTTTCGAGTTTCATGATAGTGGCACCATTGTGGAGAGGTTGAAGAGACCTAGTGTTACTTGTAGGGAGATTAGGACATATTGGAGGAAGTATCTAAATGGTACATAGTGTTTGGTGGTAGGGTTTGGGTGAGGGTTAGGGTTAGAGTTATAAAAGGAAATTGAATTAGGTCATTTCTCTAATGTACATTTTATATTAATGGTATGGCTTGGTCTAAGGTGGTGCTCTCAAATAGCTAATTCATTATGAAATATTTAACAAGACATGAATTAAATTTAATATAAGTGTATTGTTAAATATAGTGAGCATTGAGCATTGATCATAGGAAACCAAATCTATGAATATGTGTATTGTTAAATATAATTTTGTTGGGTGAAGCCAATAACTAGCATAATCAACATAATATAAGAGTTTTTTTGGGTTGGGGATAGTCAACTTGTGTGTAGAGCTCTAGGCATCAATGGTTGATGGGTGTCTCCCTCCACATAAACAATCCAGATTAGCTATGTAATGATCCCATTACAAAACGCATGTGTATTCAATCAAACAAATTAGCATTAGATCACCCAAGGAAAGTTTCATCTAACTCTACCCAATTCCATAATCTTAGAGTTTATTGATCATATGTAAAAAATGGCATATTCATAAAATTGACATACAAGAGAACTTTTGGCATATTTATAAACAACATAAATGTAAATTTGGCATATCAAGAACACAAAATTGACATATTCATAAACAACATACATGTGAAAATTGAGCATATATCAATATTCAAATACAAATAGTATAAATAGTATAGTATTAAAAGTATGCAACATACCTCATCATGCTAGATCCCACCTATTATCATACAACCAAGCCCTCCATATCATCTCTTAAACTGATGGTCTCCATTAGTCTCTCGTGCTCTGTATCCGGTAAGAAGTAGCGTACCTTCGATGAATTTCGGCTAGGCATTGTTCATACTTGGAGGTTTGTACCAATGATTAAGTTGGTAAACTGATACACACTTGCACCTGATTTGTAATCCCTGTAAACATATCCACCCTTCTTTCTTGCATTGTTGTACTGTGTCAAGTATTCACCTTTAACAACCATAGACCCAATTGGGAAGTGGTTGTTTTCATCGTCATTCATGGACATAATGAGAGTTTGATTTCCATCTATACAGCGTGCCAACCAGTAATCACCACCCCATTCACTATATTTTGAGGAAACCACTGCGTATATGTGCCCTAAATAGTATGATTGTAGGTATATGATCAAAATATTTTTTGTACGATACAAGGAAATTAATGTGCATTTGAAGACTATGTAAATAAACAAAAAATGTTAAGAAAATGCATCATACTAGGTTGTACAAGGTATGAGACATGATCAAAATCTATAGAAATAGGTGATTGGTCTTCTTCCAATGAAGGTAACTCAACAATTGCATGCTAATCAAGTGGAAGTGATGTGCGATCCCATACATCAACCAAATCCAATGATTCACACCCATCCCAGTCACCATCACAACAAGGCGGGCAAAAAAAAAAACGAGTTTTTTGGTCCAAATTTCAAATACTGGGTTATCAGAGCTTCAAACCGAATGAAAGCCATGAGTCCCAGGCATTGTCTTGCATTCCCATGCATGTGAACGATCTATTTCTACTACCTCCCAAAAAATTCTCTCCACGTGTCTCTTTCTTGGATTCTACGCACATAGGTGATTCCTCTCCCATTACTGACATGCACCACCTGACTATAGATTGAGCATTTAGAATAGTAGATTCTATAGATACTTTCAATTCCTCTCTTCATAGGGCTATTTTGACACATGCTCCGGCTCCATCATGCTCTCCTTTACCATGCCTAGTCTCAAAATAGTTCCACATATGTGGCACTTTATAGTTTTTATGCAATGAACACAACCATTGAAATATGCGTGCATTTTTTAACTGACCAGCACATCCATCAAACCAAATCCAGTGTTGATCCATATGTATGTTCCTTCCCTTCAAGTGATCATAGAACATGATGAAGCAATGACGTAACTAGTGGAATTCGTGGAGCCTATCATCACTTATGTAGAAGTGATATTCCTTCAGAATTTCTCTTTGCTCTTCATTGTTATTTGGGCCATGCCTATATGTGATATGGACCATCAAGGAAACCTGCTCAGAGTGATAATACTGACTTTAGATCTCATTTTGAGGTTGCAGAGTGTAGTTCTTGGAAAAATCAACAACTGAAAGTATAGTACCATGGGGAAATGTATCTCTGCATATTCTAAACTTTTCATCTTGCCATCGTGCCACATGGACATGCTGAACATATTGATGTGTCTTTTCAATAAATTCCTTGACGAAGTCACTAACTTGTACCTGGTGACACAAAATGATCTCAATATCAGTTTTTTTTGTAAGTAAGGATTGAAATGTAACTGTTCAAACATAATTTTATAGATATAAATGCATACCTGATATGTCACCAATTGTATTTTTTTGTTTTCTTTCCCTGGGACTATTTCATAGCTGATATATTTGAAACTTTTCATGTCTGTAACCATTTCCCCAAATTCACTGTCTCCACTCTCGTGCATACATTGGCTCAATAATGCCATTCCAGCACAGTTGGAGCATGTTCCATCCAAACAAGATTTTTCATAGTATGTTTTCCCCTCAGGCCTATTGTACATGATGCTATGAATGAATTCTCTTGATGAAGTCGGTGGTATTGTCATGGAGCAATCCTGCACATGGTTAGTATGCAACACATGACGAATGTAAAAAAATGTTTCATAGTAATATTCATATTCTACGTGGTATCTACAACAACAAGTGTTACGAAGAGTATTTATGCTAACATACCATGGCTGACATTTCTCAAAAGATCTTTACCCCAAGTTCAATTGTCTATGTTCATTCCTAAATTTCTCGTATAGTTCTGTCTGTGTTATATCAAGAAGATGCTTGGTATGTGGTTCACGATCCTTTGAACCCCTTCTCAGTTTTAGTACATCCTTCCAGTTTGAAGAAGGCCTTGTATGATCATGCCAAAAACTATGCACTAGTTCCTTTACTGCATCAACTAGCTTCATGTCATGACGTGGCAATCGACCAATAAAGGCACAAAAATCTATCTGATTGGTTGTGTCAATATGTTTTCTTCTAATAGAATACCTACGGAGCGTTTTTACATTCAAATTAACTAGTTTGGATGTAGGATTGAGAAAATGAAGGACCCCGGTGTTCTTATATACAATTGCTTGTGACAACACATGACAAGCCGCATTGCGGTCCTTTGAACGTGTGTTCTTACCAATTTTACCAAATGCATCTACTAAGCTTTTAACTATATGAGAACTTGGTTCAGGATTCTTTATCATCTTTATCCCTAACTTTTTCTTAACAATATTCATGCCCCTAGATTTTAACAATGATAAAAATAATCTACCTTTATCTCCATCACATTTAGAAACAAAATATTTATCCAAGTATCTGTTGAGTTTGATAAGCAATACTGCGTTTAGATAGTGTACCTTCAATGGAATTGAGGAGACTTTCATCAACTTGTATACGCTTTGGAGTTCTTCAACGTGTGCTTGCTAATGGAGGTAACGGGGTTGGAATTCTACCATGTAGTGCATCACCAAGACGCACTGGCGTTTCAGTAGTAGCTTGTTTTCCTTCATTCCCTTCCTGGTAGTTGGATGGTGGAAGTCCAACATCCTCATCGATGGTCCGGATAACATTTTCTTCTTCAACAGTAGGCTCCATGTCCAATGCCTCTCTGACTTCATCACTTGTATAACCACATCTGAATAACAAATTTTGTGTTTCTTCATGAGCTTCATCTTGAGATGGTAACTTATCACTTTGACTTGAAGTGGGAATTGAAGTATCCCCTAATGAGCACCTACGTTTTGCTTCTTGATTACTTCCATGGGGTGCTTGTTCAACAACTATTGTGGAAATTGAAGGTCCCTCTAGTGTATGCTTCCTTTTTTCTTGTCGTGGATTAATAGGATGAACCGTGGTATCCTCTACAATTGGATTTGGATTAGTTTCCAAAGAAAGCCTCTGATTTATCATCCATATTATTTTCTTTTCTTTCTCTCCTTCAATGACTTCTTGAGGTCTCTTCCTTCTTGCTGATTTTCTTCCTCGGTTACGTGTATTCCCCATCACCAAAATGATCAATTCAATATAGTTTGTTTTTGTTGCTCCTCAATTACAAGCTTTCAAACCTTTAGTGCTTTCTAGAACTATAGATCCTTCAAGGTGCTTCAATCTTCCTTCTCAATTGTTCATATTTCCCATCAAAACAATGATGAATGAGAAAATTTACCTTTGGTGCTCTTCAATAATAAGCAAATGAAAGTTAAAATGCAAATTGTTCCTCAAGTTGATTCTCTTGTACAATTGTGTATATCCACCATCACCATGAAATGGTCTTGAAGCTTGATATCTTTTCTTGTGTGCTCCTCAAATATAGACAAAATGAATCTTTCAAAGACCTTATCTTTGGTGTTATTCAATTGGAGATTCTTCAAGCTTGTTGGTTATATTCTTCAAATATGGCCATATAAACCAACACCACACTAAGCAACCATGAAAGATGTCCTCAATGCTGCACCTGCATAACAAAAATAATGATGGAGATGGTGTAAATTGTGAATATATTCAATGGAAGGCTCGTGCTCTGTTCGA
>BSBM01000407.1:9785000-9800000 GCA_027924585.1 Larix kaempferi
CCTTGACCCTTCCTCACCCCTCTCAAATATTAACCAAAAATTCCCTTGAGTCTTCCCCACCCCCTTTCAAGTATTAAACATAGATTTTATAGTTTACATAACGCACACACGTTATTAAATTCTGAAAGTGCGACAATATTTTTTGAACTTAAACAGAACGCGTACATGTGTTTGTTAGAGCCTAAACCAACCCTACTCACTTGCCTGCATGTCAACCATAATCTTATGTGTATTCTTTGGAGTTTGCTTCGATAATACCAAACCTGTGCTATGGTAATGATAAACCAAAGCTAATTGGGTGTATTTCTTCTAGTTTCTGGAGAAGCCTATGCTTAGCCACCCGTTACAGTATGCTATGTCAGTCATTTTTTACGAAATTTTAAACATAAATAGAATTTTTTCTGCAGATTCTAAATATGTAACTTTTATTTAAAAATATTAATTTTTCATATTTTCTTTCAATTTCTTTGTGTCCTACCTCCTTAACTTGTGCAACACACTGTTAGTGTTTCTTCCATAACTTTTTCAATTCTTGATCATTTAAAAAAAAAATTGTATGGTGCATAAGTAGACACTAACCTCCACGTTCTATCAAAAACCCATTTCATGATTTTTGCATTAAGACCTTCAAAGGCTGCACCCTCAAAAGACGTAATATTTTCAAGGTTTGATCACTTAGACAATTATAAACAAATTATAAAATTACTAATTTAATTTTTGAAAAATAATGGCACACTAGTGCTATATGCTCTCTACATGCATACCGATTTTTGTAGCTTGATTCCATCATTTAGGCCCTCAAAGGCTGCACCTACAAAACCATATACCTTATCATTTGCCTGAAAAATAAAAAGTGTCTGTTAAGAAAAATGAAACTTCACATAGCTATGCAAATTTTCAATACATAAAAGTTATATATTCGAAAACATGATTCAATTTCGTACATTTCATCTTTTTTACTCAATGTAAGATATTTTGCGTAAGTATCTCAAAAAATCCAAGTAAGTTGAGGGATGCCCGATTTTTCAGTTTTCTATTGCATCTAACGTGCCAAAAGTGACCCTCATTACCTTGCACTGACCCAATTAAAAAACCGAGGCACATAGTTGAAGAGCTAAGTAAGCACTAGTTATGTCCACACATCATTACCAAATATTTAAAAAACTAAGTAACAAAAATGATAGATGCAATGTTTCCCTAAAGGTTGGGCATGGCCAATATTGTGGGTCTTCCTCACTTCCTTAGTTGTGGTGGTAAGAAATCATCTTTTGGTACATGGTTCATCTTGCACCCTTCATGCTCTAAAGTACTACAACTAAATCATTTATTCTTCTATTCTTGACATCCCATCTATAAACAATCATGGCTCCTCTTACCTTCTTCATGCTCTAAAATACCACAACTAGATGATTTATTCTTATATTCTTGATATCCCATCTATAAAGAATCATGAATATTTTCAATTATGCAATTCCAAAAAGATCTTATTAATTGCATCTCAAGTTGTGAGGTGATATTATACCTAATAGAATCAACTTTTCAAGCATTAGAATTCTCATCTATGCCACCATTTTCAATATTGCAAAGAGATAGACCATCGACACTGAAGGGTACCAAACAAATTTAAATTATTTTTAGATTGTGTTTTTCTCATCATTGTCCCAGCTTAAAATATTTAGGATTTATTTTCAACTTCACTTCACTTCGTTATAATGCAGTCTCGATCTAGTCCTTGGTCCTCATTTGTTTTTACTAGGAATGTACATTAACACGGCATGTTAAGAGTATGCGATGGTATATGATTGAAAATAGGATATGCATGGAACAAGCACTCAAATTCAAAGATAGACATCGGCACTATCTGTTTAGTTGTTAGGTTCTTCCTGGGCTTCATTAAAATGTTTTACGGAGGATGAGAAATATGCTGTGTTCTAAACTTTCTACTAGTCAAGGTAGAGACACACTTTCTAAACATTTGAAGCAAATAATTTTTAATAGAGTTAAAACATTAAAAAATACTAATATGTAAATTTAAATTAGAGGGAAATAGAAGATATAAAATATAAAAACATATAATCATACACTTTTTCAATTTTAGACCACAATGATCATACTCATGATCATTTTATGTAAGCTTAGACCACAATGATCATACTCATGATCATTTTATATAAGATCTTGAGCATACATTCGACTATTTCTAGCGCAATCCAAAATCTTCACACCTTTCATTTCTATAGAATGTCTCAATATTGAATATCTATGAAACGATGGATGTTCTACCTCAACTTTTCAAACAACATTTAACAAAATATGCATTATTAGAAGGCACATTCACATATTCAAACTTTAAATTTGCATGATGTGGATAGAAGGCATCTTTTAGAGATTCAAATTTAGAAACTATCCAGGTCTTTTATGTCCATGTCAACAATAAGAGTTAGTCACATTGGTATAGTGTCTTGATTGGATAAGGGCTAAGTTGCCACTTATTAGATATTTAAAGTTTGTGTTTTGGTTTTATAATAATTAATTTAATCTATATTAAAATATAATTATGAACTAATTAAGTAATGACAAATCTAAGAGAGCAATTTTTAAATACTAAAATTAATAATCAAAAATATATTATTAAAAGAAAAATGAGAACTTTTTTTTGCATTCAACAAAATTGGTAAAACAAACAATGTTGAACAAACAAGAGACAATTAATCATTGGATTGACTATTTATAAGCACTTGTGTTTCACCACCATGAAAATATTAATGGTTATAAACTAGCATTTGTCCCTTAAGGGGCAAAAATGAATGTCGGTAGGAAAAGAGGAAAGTTAGAAGGAACAAAAACATAGGCACAGGAAGCGAAGGATACTGGTAGGAAAACAGCAAAGTTTGTAACAATCTCAGATTACAAAGACATAGGCACTCAACCCATAACAAAAAATAATGTTAAGTTCATCAACACAGTGAGCCAACTACAATTGCTTTTTTCACAATCTCTGTAGTAGTAATTTCAACACTATAGATTACTACTATATCTGGAATATATAAGCAATTTGAAAAAAATAATTCTGCAATAATATCAATGAAAACAATGATTATAATAGCTCCTAAACTGCAGAGCATTGAACTAAAGAGTTTTTCTATGTTTTGTTAATATTAAGAAAAACTATCAATTTTTTTGGAACATTGGACATAAAGTCTTTTATTGAAATATCTGTGAACCTTGGAATATACTTTTAGAATCATAATTATAGATATAATTTGGATATGTTAGGTGGTCTTGTACGTACTATGAAATGCAGTGTACGTACTATGAAGCCATGAAATCCAAAAAATCATACATACAATATGCTCAGTGGTGGATTAAATAAAGTATACAAATATTTTAAATGAGGTGGAATCCAAAAAACTTACATACAATATGCTAGGTGACAAATACCTGCAACCTAATATTAAATAAAATATATAAATATTTTAAATGAAGTGGAAAAATGAGAGTTCAATCCAACATTGATTTGAAAAATTCATATGCCATGTTGAAACTCAATAAGTAACTCTAAAAACAATGGTTAAGGTTGTAATTTTATATAGAAAAATTTTGAAGTAAGCTTTTTATTTTGATGAAATAAAAATTTCGAATTTTTAAAATCGAAGATGAAACTACACAATTTTGATTTAAATAACATAACAATGGAAAGAACCATCCACTAAAACCATATTGAGATCTGATATGTTGTCACTCTCACAACCAATGCCAAGCTATTGATGGTCCACCAAGTTTTGATTAATTTTTTTTTTTTAAATTCAAATAGCAGTTCTCTTGGAAATTAATTAGAGGTCGTAGCAAAAGGTTTTCCAATGCAAATGTGATCCTGAGACCATTAAATTATTATTCCATTTTGGTCCAACGGACCAAAAATTGAATGCGATCCTCTTCTTAACTCGGGATATGAGACTATCGTGGGAGCATCGCGTGCTCCATCCATAACTGAAAAGGGTCCAAAGTTTGAATCGACGGAGTTAAAGTGTCTCTGTTTTACTTCTTACTTGGCTCCAAATCTCAGTGTCTCAGACTACTTGCGTATCATATGTCACTATTTTGCAGCTTACGTGTTATTGTCTCTTTGATTCGAAGCCCATGTTGTTATATTGCGATATGTTCACATGGTTCCCAACTTCCCTCTTCCGAATTATAATTTGTGTTTAGTGGCCGTCCAATTTCAATACGTCAGTAGAAACCAACCACATTGAGCTAAGTTCCCAAAGTATTGTGAAATGTTCTAAGTAGCTAAACGTGGTAAACAACATGTAAGTGACAATTTGCAATGTGGAGAACATCATGCATGTAGGTCACAATTTCCAACGTGGACAACAGTATGTGAGATAATTTTCATCACTTGTCGTGACTACAGATGCACCACAAATCAGTCGACAGATCCAGATTACCAAATTAATCAAAGTGCACCTTAAACAAAATATTTGCAGAGTCTCCGAGAAGAAGAGAAGCATGTCATCTTCAACTGAAAAATTTATTGAATCCGAGAGGAAAGGCGTGTTCATATTCAATAGGAATCTCATTGGATCCATTGTGTGATTTGATGTAGTTGTGTTCATCCTTCAGCTCCACGTCAAGATTGACCACCACTAGGCTACAGATTGAGGGACCTGCACAGGTTTCCCTTATGCTTTAGGTATACTCTTCTCACTGAATTGTACATTTGTTCACTGAGCCTAAGACCAAAATCAATAATTTGTGAATCAAACGGGAACAATGTGCCATAAGCCAAGTCTTCTAGGAAAGCATCAACTCTCACAGGTTGGGTTGAAAAGACAACTTCCAAGCAAGGCCAAATGGTACTCTAAGGAGAAGGTAGAGAAAAAATTTCCTCATCTCCTTCAATAAAATATTTTGGGGACCAAACAATTCTCAAAATGGGGAGGTGTTATTTGAAATGGTTCACTATATAATTTTTTAGTTGTTTTGGTACTTTCTAGGTGAAAACATTCGAGCTAAAGGCTTGTAGAGTCCATTTTAAGGGTAGGTCTAGTTTTGGTAATTTAATGCCATGGAAATTCCGTAGCTCATTTGAGGCATCCAAAAATTATTTTTTGAGTCAAAAAATTGTGAGAATAGGCCATAGTTTCTCAATACTATTATACACATCTAGAGTTTTCTAATGGTGCAAATATCACATAAATTAGATTTTGTAAATTAGGAAGTTAGATGTCTCCTTCCTATTTTGTTAGCCACCATGGTAGGGAGTGGATGCCACATTGCCTCCAATTACTCGAACATGTGGAACTATTTGTGGATGTTCAAGAAGATTCTATAGGATCCAAGGCCCTAATCCTAATAGAATTTCAAGAAGATTCTTTAGAGTCTAAGGCCCTAATCCTAGTGGACTTTCAAGAAAATTCTAGAGAGTCTAAAACCCCAATCCTAATAAGGAGTTGAGACATACAAAAACCCTAATTTTTTCATAATTGAATAGAGCAATGGAGTGGGATATTTGATATTGTAGCAAAACAAATATAACCCCTCTAACAACTACACATCAACTACATATCAACTACACATGAATGGCAATTCCATTTATTTACATTTTATAGCTAAGAAGAAAAAAATACATTAGTATTACATTTTAATATTGAAAAAAACATTATAATATAATTACAAAATTGCATAATTTTATAAAATATTAACTAAATAATGGTTATAATTGTAAGTTAAATTGTCTAGAAAGTCTTACACTTTTATGAAAGAAAAGAAGAAGACCTTAAAAGAACTTGAAACAAAAGTAAAAACTGTTTTAAAATTTAATATTTTTGCATAATTGAAAATAATTTGTTGGCAAAGGATATTCCACAAAGAGTGCAAAAGTATCTTACCTCAGCTTCTCCATAAAATCCATAAAATCTAGCTACAACTATGTCGATCGATTGACTTTTGTTATGGAGAACTGAAGCAAGTTGACGTTGGATAGCAAATTAGAATCCAGCTATAGCTATGTCAATGGACTTTTGTTTTGGAGACATCAAACAGGCTGACATTGGATGGCAAATTAGAATCTATATAATGTTTAAAGTATTGAAAATTTACATAACTATGTCAAATTTCATTTTTTCTAAGAGTGACTTTTTATTTTTTTGGAAAATGATAAGGTATATGTTTTTGTGGGTGCATCCTTTTAGTACTTAAATGATGGTTTCAGGATACAAAAATTGGTAGACATGTATAGAACCCATAGCACTAGTGCAACAGTGTTTTTCCAAAATTAAATGTTTAATTTTTAATTTTTTTCTAATTATGTAAGTGATCAAACCTCGAGAACGGTACGTCAAATGTGGGTGCATCCTTTGAAGGTCTTATTGCAGATATTTCGACTTGGATTTTTTATAGCATGTAGAGGTCGGTGTCTACTAGGGCATCATACAATTGTTTTAAAAAATGGTTTTGAAATGAAAAAGTTACGGAATACACACTAACAACATGTTTTTTGACGTAAGGAGTGATGACACAAGAAAAATAGGAAAAAAATAGAGAATCTCAATATTTTTTTTTAAAATTACATATTTGGAATCTACATAAAAAATGCTATCTATGCCTAAAATTTCATCAATAATGGTCATGTATGTCATGCTATAGAGAGCGGTGAAAAACAGGCATATTGAGAAAAATGGTGGAAATGATAAATTAGCTATGGTTCAGTAAATTCCATAGCACAGGTTTGGTAAGTCCGAACCAACCACATAGGACTATGGCTGACACGCAGGCGCGGGAGGAGGGGGTTATTAGGTGCTCTGGAATGTGCGTGTTTTAAATTCAAATATTTTGATTGGCGCGTGTTTTTGTATATACAAAATGTGCGCGTGTTTTGTATGTACAAAATGTCCGCGTGTTATGCACATACAAAACGCAAGCGTGTTGTGTATGTACAAAACATGCACGCGTTATGCAAATACAAAATGTGCACGTATTTTGTATGTAAATAATGCGTGCACATTATTAACTTAACAAATTTATGTTTTTAAGTGTTGAATAAATTTATATACCCACCACTCCCTAACCCCTCCTCTCCCTCTCCCTAATCCCTATCACTCTTAAAACTCCCTCACTCTATATCTATCATAATCTTGTAACAATTAACCCTTGTTCACTCTCTTCCCTCCTACACCTAACCCTTACTAACCCCCTCTCTCTCGATCTCTTATGTCATCCTCCACCAACCCATATCCCCCACCCCTCTCTCTCATCTAACCTTCTGACACCCTCCTCCCTCTCTATCTCTATATAACCCCTTAACCCACCCCACCTCACCCACACCTAACCACCTTCCCTCTCTTATATTCTCTCTTACTCCCTATACCCCTAGACCCCTCTCTCTATCCCCTCCTCCTTGTAACCCTTATAAAAACCCTATCTCACTCTCTCTTCCCTACTTCTACACCTCTCTCTCTCTCTAAACCCCCTCCCCCTCTTCCTAGCCTCTCCCCCATTCCTAACCATCCTTCTCTTTCTATATCTCTCCTACTCCCCATAGCCCTAAAACCCCTCCTCTCTATCTCTCTCCCCTCCTCTCCCTATCCCTTACTAACCCCCTCTCTCAGTCTCTCTCTCTCTTACCTACACCTGCACCTACCTCTAATGACACCTCCCATCTTTCTTTCTCACTCCCTATAACTAAAACACTCTCCTCTCTCTCTCTCCCTCCTCTGCCCCCCCTAACCATTACTAACCCCCTCTCCCAGTCTCTCTCTCTCTCTCTCTCTCTCTCCCTTGTTAACCTCCCTCCTAGCCCCTTACCCCTAACTAACCCCCCCTCTCTCCCTCTCTTTTCCCTAATTCTACACCTCTCTCTGTCTCTAAACCCCCTCTCCCTCTCCCTAGCCTCTCTCCCATCCATAAGCATCCTACTCTTTCTATCTTTCTCCTACTCCCCCTAGCCATAAACCCCCTCCTCTCTATATTTCTCCCATCCTCTCCCTAGCCATTACTAACCTGGGCTCTCTCAGTCTCTCTCTCTTCCCTGCACCTCCACCTACCTCTAACCACACCTCCCATCTATCTTTCTCACTCCCTACAACTAAAACCCTGTCCTCTCTCTCTCTGTCTCCCTCCTATCCCCCCCTAACCATCACTAACCCCCTCTCTCAATCTCTCTCTCTCTCTCTCCCCCTTGCTAACCCCCCTCCTAGCCCCTTACCCCAAACTAACCCTCCCTCTCTCTTCTTTACTTCTACACTTCTCTCTCTCTCTCTCTCTCTCTCTAAACCCCCTCTCCCCCATCCCTAACCATCCTACTCTTTCTATCTCTCTGCTACTCCTCCTAGCCCAAAACTCCCTCCTCTCCCTAACCGTTACTAACCTGATATCTCTTAGTCTCTCTCTCTTCCCTACACCTCCACCTAATTCTAACCACACCTACCATCTCTCTTTCTCGCTCCCTACAACTAACACCCTCTCCTCTCTCTCTCTCTCTCCCTCCTTTGCCCCCCTAACCATTACTAACCTCACCCCCCTCTCTCTCTCTCTCTCTCTCTCTCTCCCCCTTGCAAACCCCCCTCCTAGCCCCTTACCCCTAACTAACTCCCCCTCTCTCACTCTCTCATCCTTGCTTCTACACCTCTCTCTCTCTCTCTATAAACCCCCTATCCATCTACTTAAACTATCCCCCATCCCTAACCATACTACTCTTTCTATCTCTCTGCTACTACTCCCCCTATCCCCAAAACCCCTCCTCTCTATATCTCTCCCCTCCTCTCCCTAGACATTACTAACCCCCTCTCTCAATATCTCTCTCTTCCTAGACCTCCACCTACCTCTAACCACACCTCCCATCTCTCTTTCTCACTCTCTACAATTAACACCCTTTCCTCTCTCTCTCTCTCTCTCTCTCTCACCATCACCATCACCATCTTCATCATCATCGTTGTCGTCGCCATGGAGATGATGAGGATGATGTTGATAATGAAGACGATGATGATGATGATGATGATGAAGATGATGAAGATGATGATGATGAAGATGATGATGAGGAAGAGGGTGATGATAATGATGAAGAAGATGATGATGAGGAAGAGGGTGATGACGATGATGATGATGATGATGATGCTAATGATGATAATGATGATGATTAAGATGATGATGATGATGAATATGGTGATGATGAAGATGATGATGATGATGAAGATGATGATGATGATGATGACGAAGATGATGATGTTGATGCTGATGATGCTGACCATCATACTCTTTCTATCCCTCTGCTACTCCCCCTAGCCCAAAACCCCCTCCTATCTATCTCTCTCCACTCCTCTCCCTATCCCTTACTAGCCCAGGCTCTCTCAGTGTCTCTCTCATCCCTACACCTCCACCTACCTCTAACCACACCCCCCATAACTCTTTCTCACTCCCTACAAATAACATCCTCTCTCTCTCTCTCCTAACCATTACTAACCCCCTCTCTCAGTCTCTCTCTCTCTCCCCCTCTCTAACCCCCTCTCTTAGTCTCTCTCTCTCTCTCCCCCTTGATAACCCTGATCCTAGCCCCTTACCCCTAATCATTTTATGTAAGCATAGACCACAATGACCATACTCATGATCATTTTATATAAGATCTTGAGCATACATTCGACTATTTCTAGCGCAATCCAAAATCTTCACACCTTTCATTTCTATAGAATGTCTCAATATTGAATATTTATGAAACGATGGATGTTCTACCTCAACTTTTCAAACAACATTTAACAAAATATGCATGATTAGAAGGCACGTTCACATATTCAAACTTTAAATTTGCATGATGTGGATAGAAGGCATCTTTTAGAGATTCAAATTTAGAAACTATCCAGGTCTTTTATGTCCATGTCAACAATAAGAGTTAGTCACATTGGTATAGTGTCTTGATTGGATAAGGGCTAAGTTGCCACTTATTAGATATTTAAAGTTTGTGTTTTGGTTTTATAATAATTAATTTAATCTATATTAAAATATAATTATGAACTAATTAAGTAATGACAAATCTAAGAGAGTAATTTTTAAATACTAAAATTAATAATCAAAAATATATTATTAAAAGAAAAATGAGAACTTTTTTTGGCATTCAACAAAATTGGTAAAACAAATAACGCTGAACAAACAAGAGACAATTAATCATTGGATTGACTATGTATAAGCACTTGTGTTTCACCACCATGAAAATATTAATGGTTGTAAACTAGCATTTGTCCCTTGAGGGGCAAAAATGAACGCCGGTAGGAAAAGAGGAAAGTTAGAAGGAACAAAAACATAGGCACAGGAAGCGAAGGATACTGGTAGGAAAAGAGCAAAGTTTGTAACAATATCAGATTACAAAGACATAGGCACTCAACCCATGAAAAAAAATAATGTTAAGTTCATCAACACAGTGAGCCAACTACAATTGCTTTTTTCACAATCTCTGTAGTAGTAATTTCAACACTATAGATTACTACTATATCTGGAATATATAAGCAATTTGAAAAAAATAATTCTGCAATAATATCAATGAAAACAATGATTATAATAGCTCCTAAACTGCAGACCATTGAACTAAAGAGTTTTTCTATGTTTTGTTAATATTAAGAAAAACTATCAATTTTTTTGGAACATTGGACATAAAGTCTTTTATTGAAATATCTGTGAACCTTGGAATATACTTTTAGAATCAGAATTATAGATATAATTTGGATATGTTAGGTGGTCTTGTACGTACTATGAAATGCAGTGTACATACTATGAAGCCATGAAATCCAAAAAATCATACATACAATATGCTCAGTGGTGGATTAAATAAAGTATACAAATATTTTAAATGAGGTGGAATCCAAAAAGCTTACATACAATATGCTAGGTGACAAATACCTGCAACCTAATATTAAATAAAATATATAAATATTTTAAATGAAGTGGAAAAATGAGAGTTCAATCCAACATTGATTTGAAAAATTCATATGCCATGTTGAAACTCAATAAGTAACTCTAAAAACAATGGTTAAGGTTGTAATTTTATATAGAAAACTTTTGAAGTAAGCTTTTTATTTTGATGAAATAAAAATTTCGAATTTTTAAAATCGAAGATGAAACTACACAATTTTGATTTAATTAAAAAAATAACATAACAATGGAAAGAACCATCCACTAAAACCATATTGACATCCGATATGTTGTCACTCTCACAAAAAATGCCAAGCTATTGATGGTCCACCAAGTTTTGATTAATTTTTTTTTTTTAAATTCAAATAGCAGTTCTCTTGGAAATTAATTGGAGGTTGTAGCAAAAGGTTTTCCAATGTAAATGTGATCCTGAGACCATTAAATTATTATTCCATTTTGGTCCAACGGACCAAAAATTGAATGTGATCCTCTTCTTAACTCGGGATATGAGACTGTCGTGGAAGCATCGCGTGCTCCATCCATAACTGAAAAGGGTCCAAAGTTTGAATCGACGGAGTTAAAGTGTCTCTGTTTTACTTCTTACTTGGCTCCAAATCTCAGTGTCTCGGACTACTTGCGGATCATATGTCACTATTTTGCAGTTTATGTGTCATTGTCTCTTTGATTTGAAGCCCATGTTGTTCTATTGCGATATGTTCACATGGTTCCCAACTTCCCTCTTCCGAATTATAATTTGTGTTTAGTGGCCATCCAATTTCAATATGTCAATAGAAACCAACCACATTGAGGTAAGTTCCCAAAGTATTGTGAAACGTTCTAAGTAGCTAAACGTGGTAAAAAACATGTAAGTGACAATTTGCAATGTGGAGAACATCATGCATGTAGGTCACAATTTCCAATGTGGGCAACAGTATGTGAGATAATTTTCATCACTTATCGTGACTATAGATGCACCACAAATCAGTCGACAGATCCAGATTACCAAATTAATCAAAGTGCACCTTAAACAAAATATTTGCAGAGTCTCCGAGAAGAAGAGAAGCATGTCATCTTCAACCGAAAAATTTATTAAATCTGAGAGGAAAGGCATGTTCATCTTCAACAGGAATCTCGTTGGATCCATTGTGTGATTTGATGTAGTTGTGTTCATCCTTCAGCTCCACGTCAAGATTGACCACCACTAGGCTACAGATTGAGGGACCTGCACAGGTTTCCCTTATGCTTTAGGTATACTCTTCTCACTGAATTGTACATTTGTTCACTGAGCCTAAGACCAAAATCAATAATTTGTGAATCAAACGGGAACAATGTGCCATAAGCCAAGTCTTCTAGGAAAGCATCAACTCCAACAAGTTGGGTTGAAAAGACAACTTCCAAGCAAGGCCAAATGGTACTCTAAGGAGAAGGTAGAGAAAAAATTTCCTCATCTCCTTCAATAAAATATTTTGGGGACCAAACAATTCTCAAAATGGGGAGGTGTTATTTGAAATGTTTCACTATATAATTTTTTAGTTGTTTTGGTACTTTCTAGGTGAAAACATTTGAGCTAAAGGCTTGTAGAGTCCATTTTAAGGGTAGGTCTAGTTTTGGTAATTTAATGCCATGGAAATTCCATAGCTCATTTGAGGCATCCAAAAATTATTTTTTGAGTCAAAAAATTGTGAGAATAGGCCATAGTTTCTCAATACTATTATACACATCTAGAGTTTTCTAATGGTGCAAATATCACATAAATTAGATTTTGTAAATTAGGAAGTTAGATGTCTCCTTCCTATTTTGTTAGCCACCATGGTAGGGAGTGGATGCCACATTGCCTCCAATTACTCGAACATGTGGAACTATTGGTGGATGTTCAAGAAGATTCTATAGGATCCAAGGCCCTAATCCTAATAGACTTTCAAAAAGATTCTTTAGAGTCTAAGGCCCTAATCCTAGTGGACTTTCAAGAAAATTCTAGAGAGTCTAAAACCCCAATCCTAATAAGGAGTTGAGACATACAAAAACCCTAATTTTTTCATAATTGAATAGAGCAATGGAGTGGGATATTTGATATTGTAGCAAAACAAATCTAACCCCTCTAACAACTACACATCAACTACATATCAACTACACATGAATGGCAATTCCATTTATTTACATTTTATAGCTAAGAAGAAAAAAATACATTAGTATTACATTTTAATATTGAATAAAACATTATAATATAATTACAAAATTGCATAATTTTATAAAATATTAACTAAATAATGGTTATAATTGTAAGTTAAATTGTCTAGAAAGTCTTACACTTTTACGAAAGAAAAGAAGAAGACCTTAAAAGAACTTGAAACAAAAGTAAAAAATGTTTTAAAATTTAATATTTTTGCATACTTGAAAATAATTTGTTGGAAAAGGATATTCCACAAAGAGTGCAAAAGTATCTTACCTCAGCTTCTCCATAAAATCCATAAAATCTAGCTACAGCTATGTCGATCGATTGACTTTTGTTATGGAGAACTGAAGCAAGTTGACGTTGGATAGCAAATTAGAATCCAGCTACAGCTATGTCAATGGACTTTTGTTTTGGAGACATCAAACAGGCTGACATTGGATGGCAAATTAGAATCTATATAATGTTTAAAGTATTGAAAATTTACATAACTATGTCAAATTTCATTTTTTCTAAGAGTCACTTTTTATTTTTTTGGAAAATGATAAGGTATATGTTTTTGTGGGTGCATCCTTTTAGTACTTAAATGATGGTTTCAGGATACAAAAATTGGTAGACATGTATAGAACCCATAGCACTAGTGCAACACTATTTTTCCAAAATTAAGTGTTTAATTTTTAATTTTTTTTCTAATTATGTAAGTGATTAAACCTCGAGAACGGTACGTCAAATGTGGGTGCAGCCTTTGAAGGTCTTATTGCAGTTATTTCGACTTGGATTTTTTATAGCATGTAGAGGTCGGTGTCTACTAGGGCATCATACAATTGTTTTTAAAAATTGGTTTTGAAATGAAAAAGTTACGGAATACACACTAACAACATGTTTTTTGACTTAAGGAGTGATGACACAAGAAAAATAGGAAAAAAATAGAGAATCTCAATATTTTTTTTTTAAATTAAATATTTGGAATCTGCATAAAAAATGCTATCTATGCCTAAAATTTCATCAATAATGGTCATGTATGTCATGCTATAGAGAGCGGTGAAAAACAGGCATATTGAGAAAAATGGTGGAAATGATAGATTAGCTATGGTTCAGTAAATTCCATAGCACAGGTTTGCTAAGTCCAAACCAACCACATAGGACTATGGCTGACACGCAGGCAGGGGAGGAGGGGGTGATTAGGTGCTCTTGAACGCGCGTGTTTTAAATTCAAATATTTTGATTGGCGCATGTTTTTGTATATACAAAATGTGCGCGTGTTTTGTATGTACAAAATGTGCGCGTGTTATGCGCATACAAAACACAAGCGTGTTGTGTATGTACAAAACATGCACACGTTATGCAAATACAAAATGTGCACGTATTTTGTATGTAAATAATGTGTGCATATTATTAACTTAACAAATTTATGTTTTTAAGTGTTGAATAAATTTATATACCCACCACTCCCTAACCCCTCCTCTCCCTTTTCCTAATCCCTATCACTCTTAAAACTCCCTCACTCTATATCTATCATAATCTTGTAACAATTAACCCTTGCTCACTCTCTCCCCTCCTACACCTAACCCTTTCTCACTCTCTCCCCTCCTACACCTAACCCTTACTAACCCCCTCTCTCTCGATCTCTTATGTGCTCCTCCACCAACCCATATCCCCCACCCCTCTCTCTCATCTAACCTTCTGACACCCTCCTCCCTCTCTATCTCTATATAACCCCTTAACCCACCCCACCTCACCCACACCTAACCACCTTCCCTCTCTTATATTCTATCTTACTCCCTGTACCCCTAGCCCCCTCTCTCTATCCCCTCCTCCTTGTAACCCTTATAAAAACCCTATCTCACTCTCTCTTCCCTACTTCTACACCTCTCTCTCTCTCTAAACCCCCTCCCCCTCTTCCTAGCCTCTCCCCCATTCCTAACCATCCTTCT